>JALIZH010019352.1:0-10408 GCA_030522465.1 Rhipicephalus appendiculatus
AAGACACACTAAATCAGTATACCTGCTTTAGTGGTACACGATACTCTTTTGCAAGATATTTAACAAAGAATACCGTTGTACAAGAGCATTCACTGTTACTTCAATGTCTATTTTTGAGCTTGATAATACCAAGAACCGAATACATTCTGTTTAGGCGAAAAAATGCGAACAGCGAGGGCACATTCACTAACCTTTTTCCAAGCTGCTGCACTTTAAGCGAAAATAACACATGGCCTGCGTTGAACAATACGAATACTGCAAAGTGCGTTCATGAATCAGCGACAATTCTTTTGGCATGTAAAATACTTCTCGATACGTAATATGTAATTATGGCAGGGGCCGACTTTGTATAAAGTTGGTGCGAAAGATGATTCGTTCTTTACTTTCAACTGTTCTCTGGAACTGGCAACACTTGTAAAAAGAAATGAAGCTCCTTTTATCTGGACCACTCATATTTTATGTACATCTGTTTTTCATGAACTGTAAGTGCTTGCAAGTTCTGTTCTGTCCAAGTAGAAAACCTTTGGGTCTTATATTAGGAGAGCTGCCACAAAATGTGTCATTAGAGACTTTGTGATGAATGAAATTGATATGACGATGCCCATAGTGTGAGGTAGGCGATGCTTTTTGTAGTATGAGAACGGTTAATTGTACCAGTTGGTGTGCTTCCATCTTGAGCGAAAGAAAGCGCGACAGAAAACTAGGACGAGATGAGGGACGACAAACTTTTTCGTTCAAGACTTTTATGTAGCATTTACAATGTCAGTACTATTGCTCGTACAAAAACGTATCCTTTGACGCACGGGGTTTACAACACAGCAATGGGACGGCAAGGATGAACGTACGATGTTGAAGATGGCTGTGAATTTCTCATTGTGAAGGTCATGTGTATATATATATATATATATATATATATATATATATATATATATATATATATATATATATATATATATATACATAGTATATCGGTACATAGAAGCATGACCATGCAAGTAGAACGTGGGCAAGACAGTAAATTGAAATAGTCGCATATAAAAAAAAAATCTGTGCGATTTAGTCAATCACGGCGTTCCGACTCATTGCCAGAGAACAAAGCTCTCATTTGCCTTACCTCCTTCAGAAATGTGATTTCTCGCTAATCGGTGAAATAAGAGTGGCGGCAGGTACCTGGTGTGACACTGACGCAAATACGATAAAAAGATGCGTTGCAAGCGCGTTAAATAAAACCATATGTTAGAAATCTGCTGTTAAGCCGCTTGTTTTTCGAATACAGCGATGTACCGGAGGCATATTTTTGATTTTTTTTTAATATGAGCCTGCGTAGGAGGGCACATAGGGGTGCGAGGACAACTGGCGATTTATAAAGAAGTCAGAGTGACAGCCATTCATCGTTCCGACTACTTCTCTTCCGCGGTGCGCGACTGCATGGGTTGATTTTTCTTGTTTTTCGACATACTCCCGACCCGCTGTAGCCCAGTTGGTAGAGCATCGAAGGCGTTATTCGAAGGTCGCGGGTTCGGTCCCTGCCAGCGGCAAGTCATCTTTTCGTTCACTTTTGTTTCTGCACATATACATTACAGTTACTACTAATAAGAGCCGCTATACTTTCGTGGTGAACCACAGCGCAACACCGACACGAGGACGATAAGAAGTACGCAAGGCGCGGACTGACAAATCGTTTATTAGATGGGAAGCAGCTTAGAGCGGAGTTCAATCCGGTGGTGGTGTGCGTCGTGACCACCCTTACTGCGCATGCGCCTACCCTCTCTCCCACTCTCCTCCCTTACGCAGGCGTTCGGTCGCTTTCTCTCCTCTCCTCCCCCCACGCTGCAGCCTGTAAACTCACTCCCTCCTCTCCTTCCCCCATTTTATATAAGCCGAGGAAGTCTCGCTTGAATCTCGGTCGAGGAAGTCTCGAAGGGGGAACGGAAGCCACGGCTTCCGTTCTCCCTTCTTTATAACGGCATTATGGTCGGTGAAATGTAGGGAGAGTGGCTCCTGGATGGGTCGTAGCGGAAAGTTTGCAAAGACGAGATCGATGCAGGTTCCTCGGATGGTGGCTGCTTGCATGTGGTCAAAGGATATGCATGTGAGACCCTATCGCGATGCCATGTGTTGTATGGCATCGCGATCGTCATCGTCATCAGCGTCATCGTTATGACGCATAGTGGGTACATTCCATGTACCCACTATGCGGCACAGTGCTGTGCCGTGATGGCAGCGTCATCGTCATCGCACAGGGGCGGCTACGACGACGACGACGACAACTACGCAAGACGACGCCGGACTAGCCTACGCCCTAAGGAGCTTCGCCCCTAAAACGTGTCTTAGGATTTCACTCCACAGGCTGTGATGATTCCCTCTTAACCGCGGTAAACTTCTTTTATTCGTCCAAGGGGCCAAACTTCTGCAAATGCCAGGCTCCTCGAAGATCATTCCATTATCTACTTGGAGAGTGCTGCTTGAATTTGCGTGGTAGAGCTGAAGAGGCCGCCGTTGAGGTAGATACTCTTTCTTTCATGAGATTCACAGGTGATCGACAAGCTCCTTATGAAATGTGAACTTTTTGCTGAGGTCACGTTAAGCAGTCTGATTACTTCGAGATTTTTATTTCTCATTGGTACTCTTCGGAGAAGTCTGGAATGGCAGTCCGAAGAGAACATGCTCAGCACATATCACAGAAAGCTATGCAGTGTCCGAACACGTGTGGAGGTGCGGTCTTGGATTAACAACCTTTTCTACCTCCAGCCAACCGTTCCCAGTTTCTTCGCCGTTGAGCTTGCTCCTTCACGCCACCTTGCGTAACGATCACTTTACTGCTCGGATGAGTATCTCCCACAGTCAACCCACCAAGCGCACCAAGTAAAGCAAACTTCAACTCTCTTCGATCCGTCGGCAGCAACGATGCAAATTGAGAGCTCTTCATGATGTTCCCAATTGCCTTCAAACCCCGCCATTCTGTTCTAAATAGATTGTTTGGAGTAGAGTGTTACTGACACTTTGCCACGATCCGAAAATCTCAGGAGTGTTAGAAAGAAGGTGTTGGTAGTGACCCCATTCGTGAAATCATTGTACTATGTTCTTGTCGTTACGCATGTTGCATAAACTTCAGGCTCGCATGGACTAAAATATTGCCACGCGCGTTTCTTATTTTCACTTTTGCTGTATTCGGTTTTCTTCCGCAAAGGCTGTCAGCAATGCTCAGCGCAAACCGCGCCTCATTGTTCGAGAAGCTTCGCGATTATTGGAGATCGTTTTGTTAAGTTTGCGAGCAAGACGCGAACACTCGAGCTTATTCCTGAGCTTGCGCGACAACCAGTGATAAGGCTGGAATATTCCATGACACACGTATAAATGTCGACGGGCTTCACCGCATGTCAGTTGTTCGACGGCCGACGCTCCGTTCGCTGCTATCAGTGCCAGTGTGTATTGCCGTAATCTGACTTTCCGTTTACCGGCCACAAGTTCTGCCAACGAAAGAGTTTCTTCTTTGAGACGCCGACTGTTGCCTTCGTCAACGTCATGACCACGTGACATCTGGTAGAGGTGCGGGGTAGTCCTTTCAGCCTGCGGCTGGCTCGACCGTCACTGAGGGTGTCGGTGTCTTCTTCGCGACGCGGGCTGGGTTCACGGCTTGAGGGGGGCGTTCGGTGCATGGACCGGGAAGCACCCCCCACAATACGGACCCCCTACCGGACAAGCCAAAAGTCACGGAGACCAAGACATCAGGCGCGATGACGGCCGAAGTGTCCCGGCGATCGTGAAGCAGCCACCCAGTGAGCCGCCGACATTCCGTGGTTCGCCGAGTGAAGACCCTGAAACCCGGCTCGAGACGTTCGAAAGGGTCTCAACATACGCGTACAACAACTGGAACTCCGAGGACAAGCTGCGCCACGTGTACTTTTACCTGGAAGAAGCAGCAAGGACATGGCTCGAGAATCGGGAGTCGACAATTCGTACCTGGGACCTCTTTCGCAGCACTTTTTTGGAGACGTTCACGAGCGTTGTCCGAAAAGAAAGGGCCGCGGTCATGCTTGAGACACGGGTGCAGCTGCGGAATGAGCACGTGACCATCGTCGAAGAAATGACGCGATTGTTGCGCCACGCCGACCCTGACATGCCCGAAGAGAGGAAAGTTCACCTACTCATGCGAGGATTCAAGCAGGAGCTCTTCGTGGGACTGATGCGGAACCCACGTACCAGTGTCCAAGAATTTGTCTCGGAAGCGACGACTATCGAGAAGACCTTGGACATGCGCAACCGGCAGTACAGTCGCCGTTCGGCGCCACAGTTCACCCATATCTGCACCGACCTGCGTCAAATGATCAGAGCGATCGTGCAGGAAGAGCTAAGGAAATTCCTGCCTCCATCGCCGCCTCAAGTGGATTCCAGTGCCGACGTCGTGCGCCATGATATCCAGCAACGCCTGGGCGTTTCTCAGCAAGCAGAGCCGCATCGGCTAGCCATGAGCTACGCTGCTGCTGTCCGCCGTCCCATTACCCCTCCCCGACCTCGTCAAGACGCCACTCCACCGCAGTTCCGTCGCCAGACACCACCGCCGTCCCCATCGACGTCATACCACCCGCCAAACGGCCAGCGCCGCGCGCCAAGGAAAACCGACGTTTGGCGCGCCTCTGACAACCGCGTGCTCTGCTGCCACTGCGGGGAGGCACGGCCACACCTACTACCGCTGCCAGTACCGACAGATAGGGCTACATACTGACGTAAAGGTAGCGCAAAAAAACGGGGACAAGAAAGTGAACAACACAAGCGATAGGGCTACGTGGTTTCGCCGTCAACGCGCCACGTCCGCAGCCATGTGAACGACCTCGCGACATCGACGACTACATCACTGGCGCACAGTCGCGACAACGACGACCAGTTCACCGGCGCCCGGCCGCTACATCTCGCAGCACTGCCGGCCGTACACTGGTCCAACCCGGGGAAATAAGTATCCGGAAAACTAAGGGCAGCAACCGATGGAGGTGCGCTTGCTGATAGATAGATAGATAGATAGATAGATAGATAGATAGATAGATAGATAGATAGATAGATAGATAGATAGATAGATAGATAGATGGATAGATACGTAGGCAGACACGCTAAAAGTGCCTGCAGTACGCAAAGAAATGCTTGGAATTTAATAGTATTACGCTCGAGCGTATCCTACAGGATATACGTCCATAGTTTTCAAAAGGTTCTTGATTTTGCTGAGGCATTAATATACCTATACGTTAATAACATTGTGGCGTTTTTCTGCAATTAAGTAAAAGGCTATTTATTTATTTATTTATTTATTTATTTATTTATTTATTTATTTATTTATTTATTTATTTCGATTACCCTCAGGCACGGAGCAAGAAAGACAGGAGGGGAAACTCCCGGATCCGCGCCAGCGCGAGCGTGCGCCGCGATAATGTCACCCCTGGGAGAGGAGGTTGGCGAACGTGCGCGCAGCGATCCTCGCGGCGACGCGTGGAACTATTCGTTTTCCGCCGCGGTAGGAGAGAGCGAGCGCGTGCGCTCCGACGGCGCCTGGGCGTCGTCTGCTACATCCACTGGCCGCTTGCGCTACGTTGGCAGGTGTTTCTTTTGCCCAAATAGTTTTTTGCCACAATGGTTCGCGCTAAGAAAATAAAGCCCGAGCAAAAGCATCTTAGTCTCATTTTTTTTTTACTCTTCCTATTTTGTATCAGATGCTTTTAAGACGACAATGAAAGGAACGAACTGTCACACTTCAGAAAGCAGACGATTTGAAATCGTAGCAGGCACGTATAGAAAACCACGAATGCTGTGGCTTGGTGTTTCGTAATTTTTTCGGCATAACGAAAGACGACAGTTTGTTCCAGTTTATTAACGTGCGCCACCAAAATGCTTATATGAGCATGTGATACAAAACTTGTGTGCGGGGATAGAAAATTTAATCAAGCTTCTGCATCATATTTGGGCATACGTGAACAGACGGAGCAACGTCGGCGTTGGCTTCGAGATGAACACGTCGTAAGTTCGGCAGTTCACGCGCTGCTGATTCACGATGTATGTTGTCTGTGTAAGAGGTCGCTGATAGTCGAAATGGGGCGGCGATATTTGTCCCGAACTGCACCAGTGGATATAAGTCTTGCGCTGAAAACGTTCGCACCTTCAAAGCTCCAGCTGATCCCGAACGCTTGCAGGAATGGGCGAGAGCATATAGACCGGGTGGATCGCGATCTCACAGCATGCGACTACGTCTGCGAAAGGCATTTCCCCAGCGAAATGGTGAGCAGGCAATATGCATCAACCCCCGTTAATCTCGCTTCTGCAGGCAGGCTCCATGGCATTTGTTTCGTTATGAGCGAATATAGCACGTCAGTTTCCTACAAATAAAACTTTCGCCCTAGCATGCGAAGGTGAATAAATTGAAGAAAACTAAAAACGTACGGAAAGCACGCACGGACTGATGAATAAATTAAAGCGATCCGCTCTAGCGATTGTTGACAGTTCCATGAGATGCAAGGGTGGCGCTCAAGCACCAAGCAGCGGCGCGCAAGCAGACGACAAGAGAGGGCTCGACGCTCCCCGCGTCTGCCGCTCCGACGCGGCAGTTCGGCCGCGGTTCTGTAGGTGGCGCTGTCACGACGTCCGTCGCCGCTCTTCGGGGGTGACACTATCGCGGCGCGGAACGGCGCCGAGTTTCCCTCCTTACTCCGTGCCCTCAGGGCACATAAAGGCGTTACAGAGGGGGTGGGTAATACAACAAAAAATGCAGTAAAAATAGAACATAAAAATACAAGTCAGTGAGAATACATGTTTTAACAACAAAAAGTTAGTTAAGGCACATAACATAATCTGTCAGTGTAGCTTTGAATGATGATGCGTCTTCAATGCAGGCGATGGAGGAGGGAAGGCGGTTCCACTCGGCACTGGTTTTTGGCAGAAAGGGAGTCGGAAAAAATAGTATAGTATGCTCGAGCGTAATAGTATTACGCTCGAGCATATCCTACAGGATATACGTCCATAGTTTTCAAAAGGTTCTTGATTTTGCTGAGGCATTAATATACCTATACGTTAATAACATTGTGGCGTTTTTCTGCAATTAAGTAAAAGGCTATTGAGCGAAGGGCTTAGGGCGCTATCTACAAAGCTCGACGCTCTTCAAACGACATTCATATTAACTCTCCACGTATTTAGGTGATGCCTCTGTGATGCAGACTTTTTTTTTTAATGCAGAACACTTCCAGGGCCGGGCTGTCGTTCCATATCATCTGTCGCCGGCTGTCATCTCATGTTGTCGCT
This sequence comes from Rhipicephalus appendiculatus, assembly GCA_030522465.1. Taxonomy (NCBI): domain Eukaryota; kingdom Metazoa; phylum Arthropoda; class Arachnida; order Ixodida; family Ixodidae; genus Rhipicephalus; species Rhipicephalus appendiculatus. Next base: position 7,279 of record JALIZH010019352.1, read on the forward strand.
TCGCGTCATGCAGGCAAAACCATATATAGCATAGCCGTGCTTAGCATAACCATGTAGAGTACGGTATAGCAAGGGGGCAGGAAAAGGAGGAAAAAGGGTAAATCATAACATAGCCGTGTATAGTATAGCAAGGGGGCGGAAAAATAATGTGGAGGTGTGGTGGAATGGTGTGAGAAGGAGGACGAGGTATAGGAGGAGGGCGACGTACGGAAGGAAGCAAACAGAAGGGGAGAAGGCAGGGAGGTTAACCAGAAAGACTTCCGGTTGGCTACCCTACACTGGGGGGATTAGGGAAGGGGAATAGAAAGATGAGAGAGAGGAGGGAAGAGAAGGAAAAGAGAGAGAGGCAGTGAAATTCAGTGCAGTGTGTGGAACTGCACCGCAAGTTAGAGGCGTTCACACAAGCCCGTCGTCCTTAGAGAGCCAAGCATAGGACAGCACAGGGGTGCGAAGCAGAAGTGATGGTGAGGGGAAGGGTTAAGGATGAGGAGGAGAGAACAGGGAGACAAGAAAGAGTGGGGGTGATGGTGCGCTGCAGGATAAATGGTTTTCTTTGCCGCCTAAGGCGCTGAGTGGGCTGCACGTCTGGAACGGCAACGCTTGTTACGGTGAACACGGTGCAGAGCATTGGTTCCCCTGCCCTTCGGCAGCCGAACCAATGCTCCGCACTCCTTACAGCTTTTACGTGGAGTACATCTGCTGAAATATTTATACTTCACATTTTAATTGGGGACATCAGGGGCTTTTATATTATTAGACCAACATATTTACTGAAACAAATAGCTACCTATATATAGTGTATATGGTGCTTACGTAAATAATTATTAAGAACCCTTTTTAATACGAAAGTATTTTATGCCGGAATCCACCCCGGCTCCACTGACGTATTTCCGTCAAGGATATGACGTTGTAAAATATTGTAAAAACAGATTGCAAAAAAAAAAGCTACAAGAGAAATTTCCGTCGCCGGGCGTCGTATACCGACGACCTGTCGCTCTGCAGCGCGCGGCGGGAAACGACTAAGCCACAGGAGCGTACGTTCTACAGCTTACTAGCGGCGAGCTATTTATACATACACCATATACTGTTGGCGGTCCTCTGAGCTCAGCGACTTCAGCGCGTTTCCGTCATTACTAGTGAGATGGCGCGAAGGTGGCGGGGAGGGCGCGCTCTAAAAGTCGTCGCCCCTCTTGTTGCGAAGCGCGTGCGCCTCCATATGATTGGCGCCCTTTGTACGTCTTGTGGTTCGACCGCAAGTTTGCTTTGAATTTACAGTGGTTAAAGAGTGCACGAAGTCAGTTCGCTCGCCGCAGCGGCCGCGTTTAGAAGAGGTGCGCGCTGCTCACAGACGAAGTAACAATTGTGACAGTTGTTCGCGCTCGTCCTGTGTATACTTGTGCCTTCGTTTTGTGCGAATTTCTTTGCGTTTGAGCAGCGTGCCTAAAGTGCTGAGCTGTGACAGTTTTTCCGCGCTAGTCCTGAGTATGCTAATTTCGTACGTCCTTTCTGCTTGAGGTACGCACTGTAAGTTTCGAGCTGCTTGCCGTTCTACGCATGTAATTACATTTTGTTGTTGTAGCATTCATTCCTTCGCCCTTGCGGTGAAACAATGCACAATAAACGCTCAACTACCTCTGTGAAGACACGTTTCACTTTCGTGATATACCGATTCCTATGACTGAGGGATCAGCCATGTTTTTTTCTCTTTACCTCCAGCCAACATGAAAGCTGGTCATGGCTACACAACAAGGAATTACAAATATCCAATACTGGTAAGCGTTTTCCACATTATTATGCAATCATTCTAATTAACTATTTCATGTAAACTGATTCTTGTAAACATTTTTGCAAACTGCATTGTGTTGCAGAGTTGATGATATGAAACTCAAGTTAGAAAATATAATCACTGATCCCGCCGCGCGGAACATACAGATTTTCTATTTATTGTCCATCTCACAATCTGGTTGCAGCACTGTGCATTATAAGAGGCTGCTTAGCCAATAGGCAGAGCAAACGCCCCTCACGACGTGGTCTTCCACACCGCGTCGTCTCCTCAGGGTTGCCATTGCCTTTCCGCTGACACGTTTGGCGAGTAGAGCTAGTTCATGGCAGTAGCCAACGCTCTTATTATTGAGCAGAAAGAGCAGTACCTTAAAAAAAGGAAAAAAAGTCTGGCGACACCTCTTGAAGCTGATTCCTTGGGCCTTATTTTCGGAAGTGGCCGTCGTTAGCTGTGTGGCCCATAAATTCTAATGCGACGCTTGGTTTTGCAATATATTTGCGCCTTAACGTTTCAACAGCAGCGTATTCGTGTCTATCTTACACCGTTTCCAAAATTCATTCTCCAATTCTCGTGGAGGAGGCTTAGCAGACTTCGCTGAACAAACAGCTGATATCGATAATATGGACAAAACGTATCTGATACTTTGTCCTCAGCTTCAGATGACACAAACAATGCAAGTGCTGATTTCACTGTTTTGTTATTGCTGTCAGGACCCTGGCAAGTAGCCAGTGGGTGTACAGATCCAAGAGGGCGATGACGTTTGCATGGGCACAGTCATTTGGGTTCACCATCACACTTATGGACAGTTATTGATATAATCAAGTACTTACGACGTAGAGGCGAATCGCAATTAGCGTATCACGTAATGCTGTGAGGTAGCACAAGACAAACAAGCGCAGTTGTATAAGCCTTCTCAAATTATAGTGCAACTACAAGAAGAACTATGTTTTGCAGCAAAAGCGCATAGTTTGCTTGAACCTTGCAGAATGTACCGTGCTCCAACCAGTTTGTGAGACAGAGCTTGTGAGACAGTGCTTGTGCAACATAGGAAACGTGTCCAATACTTCCGCGAGCTCTTTTCCATGCAAGATGTGAAGCGTAGTTACAATAAAAAGCAGTGCAATGCGGTTATCATGAAGTGTTATCCCTGAACCATTCAAAGTATCTTGCAAAATTTACGCCTTATTATCAGGAAATCGCTCAGAATCTCGTTTGGGAGATATCTGAGCGATGTGTAAGCGTGGAGTTTTATTGTTGGTTGTATCTTTTCTCAACACGTTGTTTTCCGGCGGCATTTGTATAGCGTCTTATATTTTTTAGCGCTCGTTAGGATCTGTAAGAGAGCAA
>JALIZH010019353.1:0-63846 GCA_030522465.1 Rhipicephalus appendiculatus
GGCCTTGCCTGAGAGATATATTTCTGTGTAACCTCTCGTAGAAAGCCCTTGTTATGAACCTCCATAAGCATGAATTACTTGGTTAATATTTTTCTTGCATACCGCCATGATGTCCTCGGGATCTAAAAGATATCTTAGTATGTACCAGGTCCTTATTGACTGTCCATGTTACTACACGTCTCCTCCCGCATTGCTGCTGACATTAGGTGTAGTGCATGCAGCTCTACTAAGGCGAAAGTCTTTAATGTCTCATGCTCACGTCCGTCCATCCATCCGTGTCCGTGCGTCCGTCCGTTCGTCCGTCCGTGGCCCTTCGACCGTCCGTCCGTTCGGCCGTCCGTCCGTCCGTCCGTTTTTCTGTCCGTGCCGTCCGTCCGTCCAAGCCCTGGCACGCAGACAGGTGGCCGCCGGGGTGCGCCAACGGACGCCGGTCGCGTCGGACTCTACAGCGCTCGCGCTTTGCTTGCGCAGCGTCGCTGTGCCCAGCGTTTGGAATCATTCTGACCGACTCCGTCTAAACGGACACAGCCGTTCGCGGAACACACTTTGGAATTAACAAAGGGTTCGTCAATTTAAGCGCTGGAACGCGGATGGCGTTTGCGCGATGCGCAAAGCACGAGAAAATATGAAACGCACGCAAACGCAGAAAGATTATTCTCGCCTCTCGCTGCGATTCGCGGTAAAAAGTTAAAAAATAAAACACGCATACGTTCCGTTTGTGTGTTATTCCACTGAGAGTGTAAAAGAAAAAAGACGTGGCATAGTCAGTGGAATGGCCACACGCTTTCGCCGAACACACTTTGGAATGTACAAAGTGTCCTTCAAATGTTTATTTCTATGTAGTCTAGTTATCCTCCTTATGAGTGTCCTGTTGTGCCTCTGAATTTCTGTCTCCTTTGTGGCCCTTCCTTAGCCTCCCACATGCGCAGCAGCCTACTGTCTATAACTTGCAACTGCCCTTCTGGTGGAAGTGCTCGTGTAGCCGCAGTTATGTGTTTTTTATGTTTTCTGTCTATCCTTCGGTGTTTTTAATTTCACCGCGGGCATCATCACTAATGTTCCGAAATTCACCCCAATCTATAATGTTGAGCCTCTTCCCCTTGTTTTTACGTGATCCTGCCAAGACTCTATTATACTGTGGTGGCTGCCCAGATCTTCCTGTGTATTTATCCACCTTCGTGTCTGTCATGTTTTTGGTGAAAGTAAGGTGGTGCCTCTCGTTGGGAGAGCTGAAGGATCGGTTACTAGGGTTAAACCCTCCTGTTGCGTGTCTATCCAGACTTTGCTGCTTTTGGGGGGTCTCGAATTTATATCCACACGCCACGTGTTGAGCATTAAAGTCTCCTCCCATTAATATCGCAAAGTCTCCTCCCATTAATATCGCATGATTATTCGCAACAGCGAGAGTTTTACAAAATAGCGTTCGGAATTTGTGAAGTTTGCACCGCGGTGTACTGTAAACGTTCAGGATATAGAGGCTCTACACTGGTTTCCGTTTAGGTATAACCTCTATGAAGATGTTGTCAATATCCCTAACTTCCGTGTCGGGTTGCACGACCGTTAAGTTTCTGTTTACAAAAGTCGTAATGGCTTTCGTATTCCCTTCGGCACTTAAAAATAGTTTGTATCCTGACAGCTTTGCTGCACCGTGTGTTTTTTGTATCGATATGATATCTGCGCTTTATTTGTTAATGAGGTGCTGCTCTAAACTGAATCTTTATTAATCGTATCTCCCACAATTCCATTGCCAGATCCTGTATGACTGTTGTCTATCCATGGCGGCGTTAGTTTACCAGCTCCCTCACTTAGCACCGGAAGTTTGATATAGTGCTCGCCTGCCCCCCCACTGGACTGTGTGTGGCCCCCCACGCTGCTAATCTGTTTCTATATCCGCGATGCGGGTAGCTATGGCATTAAAGTGTTACCGCATTTGCGGCATGATCCTTGCAGCCATTTCCTCATCTTTGCCTCGGTTCTTCGCTAGACTTCTTCCTGATGCTCGTGAAGAGTACTAGCCAGTTTAGGTTTTTTCTGACTGTTTTCCACTTAATCTTCCATGGCTTTGCGTTTAGGCGGAAGAATTACATCTTCCTCTATGTCTGTTTCTCTTTCCTCCACCACAGCTTGTGTCACTTCGCATTCTGTCAAATCACACGGAAAAAAAAAAAAACATCCCGTGGGCACATTTCATGAAGTAAATTTACATAATCGCTCCATGGACCACACGTGTTCACTCGTCATCGTCAAGCCAACCCTCCTCATGAACAGCCCAGCTCCAGATGGCCTTCAGGCCCGTTTGCCATGCGTTCACAATTCCATCATTTTATCGTGTCCCCTATCAAAAGCCCGACAACACAAAGAGCCATTACCCATGTTTGTTAAAAATTATCCGCGCGCAGACGACCCTGCTGTGTTCAGCTTCCTGGAGACAAACTTTACGTCTTTCAACAAAATTACAGACGTGAATGAACGATGGTCAGGTTTGAACGCATCGTTTCTTTTTGGGAAGTGAATTTTATCCCGCCAATGAAAAAAGCGTATCAACCGAGAATACCCTCGGATTACTAGATAAATATACACTTGAAAAGAAAAATAAAGTGTCGACAAAAAAAAAAAAAAAAAAGGTAGAAACGCTGACTCCTGTAACCTTATGTCGACTTTGCAACACAAGATCTCAGACGCTAAGTCGCGCTTCCAGAATGTTACGTTACCTTCGTTCATGGCGCACAGCCCACAGAAATTATGGTGACACTTGGCTGATAAACGCGAAACTATTTCACAAATAAAAGTTTCCGATCGCATTATTTTTCAAACGGAAGGTATTGCAAGTGAAATAAACTTTTTTTTTCAACCTCTCTTCAGGAAATCCGCCTCCAACGCACAGCTAGAATGATATGTGTTGGGATTGCTCATTCCGGTATTGACCATAAGCGACGAGGGTATCTTTTCTCTTATTCAAAAACTGGATCTCAAGAGATCCCCTGGTCCCGACAATCATACTAATCCATTTCTAAACCGATATGCCGTATGAGTTGCTAAAAAGCTGCATAAAGTATTTGTCACCTCTCTCGAAACGGCGATATTACCAGAAGACTGGCGGAGCGCCAACATAACTCCAATCCACAAATCCGGTTCGAAATTAGAATTAAATAATTATCGTCTAGTGTCACTAACGAGTACTTGTTGCAAATTAATGGAACACATAATCTTTAAAGACATAATACTTCACTTAGAAAACAACGAACCACTTCACAGTCGACAATATGGATTTAGATCAGGCCTTTCAACTGTAACACAACTTACCAAACTAACCGATGCAACTGCTAATGCAATTAACGATGGAGACCAAATAGATGCTATTTTTTAGACTTTTCCAAGGCATTCGACATTGTTACGCATCAAGATTTACTTACAAAGCTATTAGCATTTTGTATAGACCGTAAAATAATTTCCTGGATCTGCAGTCTTTAAGAAATCGAACACAAAGCGTCTCCCCATTGGAAAACATGCTTCGCAGCAACTCGAACTTTACTCATGGGTTCCGAAAGGGTCCGTTCTTGCTCTCATTCTATTTATCATGTACATCAATGATATCCAGTTCAATGTTCATGAAACGGTCCTAATGCGGCTTTTCTCCGATGACTGTGTAGTATACATAGTAGCACGTCATCCAAGTGATCAAATACAACTGAATAACTCACTGCAATCTATCTGTTCATGGTGCCATACATGGGGCATGAGATTTAATGCGTCAAATTCCGAATGTATCGCATTCACCACCAAGAAAACTCCAATCGATTTCAGTTACACTCTTGCTGGCACCGAACTTGAAAAATGCCATCAGGTAAAATAGTTGGGTCTTATCCTCACGTCTAATCTTAGCTGGGAACTTTACATAGCCTCCATCTGTCAGACCACCGAACGCGAACTGTCCGCCTCGGTGGAACAGTGGCTACGGTGCTCGGCTGCTGACCCGAAGGTCGCGGGTTCGATCCCGGCCGCGGCGGTCGCATTTCGATGGAGGCGAAATGGTAGAGGCCCGTGTACTGTGCGATGTCAGTGCACGTTAAAGAACACCAGATGGTCCAAATTTCCGGAGCCCTCCACTACGGCGTCTCTCATAATCATATCGTGGTTTTCGGACGTTAAACCCCAGATATTATTATTATTATACCGAACGCGAACTATCTTTCTTACGAAGGAAGCCACGTAACACTCCACCACATGTAAAATAAATGCCTATAAAACACTTGTTAAACCATCATTAGGGTATGCTGATTTAATCTGGAGCCCTTACCAAAAACACTTAACTGACAAAATTGAACGCATACAAAAACTAGCCGCTCGATTCATATACTCTGTTTATTCTAGAGAATTCAGCGTCTCTGAGCTGATAGCGAAAGCAAACCTTGAACTAATTTTAAAACGAAGCATAGTGTCCAAGCTTAAATTGATTTATCTTCTGTACCATGACCATTTGAAAATTCCAAAGTCTTGTTATTTACGTCATTGTTGCCTACAATCATCAAGAACTAACCACAGTAAAACAATCAGACAACCTTCAAGCCCCCCTTAACGCACAAATTTTCACTTTTTCCGTCAGCAATCTCTCATTGGAACCTTAGTTGATAGTGTTGTGAATTGTTCTACACTAGAATCATTTGTTAGTTATGTGCAACCCAGGCATTTCTCTTCATATACTTGTAATTTTTTTTCATTTTTATTTCTGTAACCACTCCTGCAAGGGCCGATGGACCCTGCAGTATTTTCAAATAAAAAAGAAAGACGCCGGCTATGTAGAGCTATGTAGGCTATGTATGGACCTTCAGTCTTATCAGACGGGTTGTTCCTGCTGAGCGGTCGCATATTTTTGGCGACGAGAGATGACGTACAAGACGGATTACAACTTGATTTAGGAGGAAAAAAAGTAATTGATTACTGGTAATGAGTTGGAAGAAAATGTAATTGAATTACACAAAAAGTTGCAGTTTCGAAAAAGCAATTAATTATTTTTCAAAATCAGCCTACAAGTGCATGTAATTGATTACAAGTTTTTCAGAAGGACGGCGCAACAAAAAAAAACACGGACGACAAAGAAGACACACCCAGCGCAATCCGCATGGTGTGTCGTCCATATTTTTTTGTTGCGCAGTCCTTCTGAAGTTATGAATAACCAACTTGCCCAAAATGCTGCTATTGCTGATTACAAGTTACTTGTGAAGCTTAGAATAAGCGAGAGCTGAGCTAGTTGATAAGTAGCCATTCTAAAAGACGGGGCGTGCAAACACGCACACAACAAGAAAGTCAAGACAGCACAGACGCCGACTAACAACATGCGAAGGCGCACAACGACGGAAAAGAAAGAAGACACGAAAACTTACCTGCGCATGCCCATGCAATAGGCGAGCATATCATTTCGGCAGGCGTGGGGGTCTACGTGACAAATCACTGTTAAGGTATTTCATTTCTTCTTTGTGAAAGTTAAACGACGGTCGACTCACGTATGCTCTTGCACTTTGTCGATATGCCAAGCCTCAACCACTAAATGGGTTTGTTTTTAACACGAAAGTGTTTTATGCCGGGGTCCACCACGGCTCCTCTGACGTACTTCCGTCACGGATATGACGTTGTAAAATATAAACTAACATAATGAGATAAAAGAAAAACTAGAAGAAAAAGTTCCGTCGGCCGGGCGTCGAACCTACGACCTCTCGCTCCGCAGCGCGCGGCGCGAAACCACTCGGCTACGGAAAGCATACGTTCCTCAGCTTGCTAACGGCAAGCTACTTATACACACCAGATACCGTTGGCGGTCCTCAGAGCTTCTCGACCTCAGCGCATTTTCGTCATCACTAGCGAGATGGCGCGAAGGTGGCACGGAGCGCGCGCTCTAAAGGTCGTCGCGCCTCTCGCTGCGATGAGCGTGTGCCTCCACGGGGCGTGGTCGCTCGTGCGCGCGCGCTTATCTCCTGATCGGGGCATTCGTGCGCTTCGCAGTTCGCACGCCTTGTGCTTCCACCGCAAGTTTGATTTGAAGTTACAGTGGTTAAAGAGTGCACGAAGGTCGCTTCTATCGCCGCAGCGGCCGCGTTTACGAAAGGAGCGCGCCGCTTACACACGAAGTAACAATTGTGGCAGTTGTTCACGCTCGTCCTGTGTATGCTTGTGCGTTCGTTTCGGGCGTCTTTGTTTGTGTTAGAGCCGCGCGCTTTAAATGTCGAGGTGTGACAGTTAGCCCGCGCTCGTCTTATGTATGCTCATTTCGTGCGTCCTTTCTGCTTGAGGTGTGCGCTGCATGTTTCGAGCTGCTTGCCGTTTCTCGCGTCACATTACAATTTGTTGCTGTAGCATCCATTTCTTCGCCCTTTTGGCGAAACAAAGCCCAATAAACGCTCAACTACTTATGTGAATCCAAGTTTTACTTTCGTGTTATACCGATTCCTTTGACAGAGGGGTAAGCCATGTTTTTTTCATTTCTCTGCCGGTACAAAACTACGCAGTGATAGAACTTCGGCGTGCACTTACACTTTGGGCAATGCAAAGAAACATTCGAAAGTGAGCCTCCGGTTTGCGATCTCTTACGTTCGAATAATCTCTTGTTAACACAGCAGCACGTCTGACCTACGTAGAAAGGGCCGCAGATAAATGGAACCTTATACACCACATTACTACGGCAATCAGTGAGTTTGTGTGTGTGTTTTACGAAACAAATATCGGTTTCCTTCCTATCTATTACTCGCTTGTTCTTTTTCTGCAGAAATCTTTCCTAGCTTATCAGCAGCCGTAATAACGACATTCACACCTATTGACTTCCCACTTTCTTTAGCCTGTGAGATACGCAATGAACGTAATACATGCGACTCATTACTTTTTATCGCTTTCTCCAACCGTGATCGGACTTGAAAAAAACGACTTCTGTAAACGTTCACAGATAGCGACCACTGCCACTCGAGGATAACCTACATCTAAAAGACACACAACATGTGCGTGAAGACTGGCACTCATTTTGTGCTCACAGGACCTGGTGAGGGAAGACTTAAGGCATGACAAGGCTATACCGTTTTTTGACAACCTTAGCATGCTTCTACGTAAAGTTTAACAGCTATTTTGAAGCGCTAGGAGAATACTGCCAGTGTATGGGGTTCTTCTGAAACGTTAAGGAAAGGCCTAGAAATCGCATTCCATTATTCTGCGGCAAATACTCCGTAAAGTTAAGCCCTCCTTTTAATTCAAATTTCTCGCTCACGGAGGTAACCACGGATTCAAAATTTCATAGTCTTGACCACGACAAACAATCAAGTTTTTGTCTACATAACGAAAGTCCTAAAGATAGAACTACTGAGGCACCTTCTAAACGTTTGTCAATCTCGCTAAGGTATAACTCACCACTACTTACAGTCGACTCTCGTCGACTTTAAGTATTAGCGTCGACTTTAAATCAATTCAGAGTCGATGCTAGTAGGTTGGAAGGAATGTTTTTATGTGCAGAAATCAGGGATATCTATAGGTTCTAAGGTTGCTCCAATTTTTGTGACTTACACCTTAGGAAGATTGACAAAGCCTTAGAAAGCACCTTAGGTATAGATCTATTATTAAGGTTTTCCGTTATGTGGATGATTACTTGATTTTTTTAGTGGTGAGTATTTTGAATTCGTGGTTACCCGAGTGAGCCAAAAATTTGAGTTATATGGAGAAGGGCTGAGCTTTGCTGAAGAATATCCTCAGAATAATGGAATATGATTTCTAGACATTTCCTTAACGTTAAAGAAGAACGACGTATGCGGGCAGTATTCTCCTTGATCTTCAAAAGCACTGTCAAACTTTTCGTCCAAGCATGCTAATGTAAAAAAACGGTATAGCCATGCCATGCTTTAAGGATGAACGGAAATATAGAAAATCACATTTAGAGCCTGAATTGAACGCATTCATTTCTGCGTGGCAGCCAAGTATTCTACCACAGAGCTACGCCAGTGCTTGAAAAAAGCTTACGAGAAAAACCCTATAATGGCGCCACATCGCGCCGGCGTCAACTGTGATTGCTGTGTTCGCTCTCGGCTCTTATAACAATGCAATAAGCATTAGATATTAACTCCTGTGACTCGCCAAGCTATGGTCAACCTTTGCGAAATCCGGAAGAATACGATGAAAATCGTTTCTTATGATATGCACATCATCGCACTGTAGCCTGCAGTTCATTTGAATAAAACTGACACCTGTGCTTTAATATGAGTACCATTGTTACGTCGGACAATCGGGTAACCCTTGGGCGTCCATGTAATCGATGAGCTTGATTAACCCATGATCGATCCCGAAGCCTGGGACGGGGCAGGGCGCTCGGAGCCACCTCTCCTCTCATTCTCTTGCTTATTTAAATAGTTACTTTACTGAAAATAAGGTGATTTCCTCAAATAGCCAAGTCCTTCAGCAGCATTCCCCGCGAAAAAATTCCTTTTAATGGGCCTGCCGGCGATATGCCCATAACTACTCAAAATGCACAAAGAAGGTGGTCGAACTCGTAACGCTTGACTCAAATCAATAAAAAAAATCCCCATCTCCCGCTAAAGGGAACCATGTGTGGATGCGAAGCAGCGGTGAGATAATTAGCTTGAGCGGGAGGAACGTCGCCGCTCTCATTTCACGGCAGTGGTCCGGGCGCTCATCGCGGCGCTGCACAGGAGAGAATGAGGCGCGCGCGCTCCGTCATTTTCATACCGCGGAACTACCGTGGCGCCCCCCAGCGGAGTATGCAGCTGTCACACCACCTGTCGTGCGCGCCGCTCCGTAGAGGATTCCTGGAGGAAAGGACCGTAGGAGAGGGAGAGAGGGGGGGAGGACGCGCTGTAGGGATGTGGGAGCCGCTCCGTAGAGTAGATGATTCCTAGAGTAGAGGTAAGGGGTGAGCGTAGGAGAGCACAGGGGAGGGGACGCGCATGCGCTGTGGGGGGGGTGTGGGACGGACTAAGCCCCCTTCAAACACATGCAAGCAAGATTAAGGAATGGGGTCAACCTGGGCGACAGACACTACCAGCCTAGCCATTGCTAAGCAGCCTCTCTGTGCTCTCGGCCATGACTCAAGGAATGGGGTCAACCTGGGCGACAGACACCACCTGCCTAGCCATTGCTAAGCAGCCTCTCTGTGCTCTCGGCCATGACTCTGATGACTGTGTTAGGGTTGACGGCCTTCATATTACTACAGTGTTCTGGTTCGCATAATCGGTGCTTCCCTACTTCATGAAAGTGGCCGGACGCGGGACGGGGGACGGGGGACGGGGTACCCGGGACGCGGGAGGGACGGACAGAGCCCCGAGCATAAGATGCTTCGCATCTAAAATTACACCATCTCCCGCTAAAGGGAACCATGTGTAGATGTGAAGCAGCGGGCGCTAACGCTTACACTGGCGGCGGCGTTGACGCTGGCGCTCATCGCAGCGTTGCGCAGGAGAGAAACCTGGGGAGGCGCAAAGCACGCAGTGATGGAGCGGTGTTTCCTACTAGAACATCCCAATCGCTGCTAATGGGCAATGAGAGACAGAAGACTCGGACTGGACACAGAGACCCGCAGTCCGCTTTTAGTTAACGCGCACGCTGCGAATTTTTATTGTTCAACAACGCACAGGAGAAATCTCCCACCGGCACCACCTTGCAGGTTGAAATCCATTTCCATATATGCGGAGTGGCCAGTGAACGGTTGTGCAGTGCGAGCAGTCGGTTTTTTCAACCAAGAAACTCGCTAGCAGAAGCTGCCTGCGTCGGCGTCGCGAGGCGAGAGAGGGGGGAGCGTAGGAGAGGAGGGAGAGGATAGGACGCGCATGCGCAGTGGGAGGGTGGACGCCACGGGCAGGGATGCCTAGAGGAGAGAGGGGGAAGCGTAGGAGAGGAGAGAGAGGGGGGGGACGCGCATGTGCAGTGGGAGTGTGGACGCCACACACCGGATTAAGCTCCGCCATAAGATGCTTCACATCTAAAGAACTGCCGTGGAGGCCACTACTCGCCCACTGCTTCGCGTGATATCGACTCCCAGAATGACTGGGATCTGCCTATTATTTTTTTACATATTGTGTATTACCTTTTATTACGAGCTCTTCAAGGTAGCAGGAGAGGTCCGAAATAGCGATTCGCATATCGTTCGTCAGATACAGTGGTCCGGAATCTTTGTTGGTTACTTGATAGGCAAAGAAATCATCAATAAAAATATATATGATTTCATGAGATAGAGTACCGGCAAGCAATACGATGTTGTAAACAAGTTTCCTTGATGCAGAGGGACGGTTCTGAGTTGACCATTTCCAAGAATTTAGCGCAGATACTTATAACGACGGGAAGCCACGTTTTCGTCTTGTCCCGTCTCTATGAGTACATGTGCTGAACTGTTAGGCTACTTCGTACCAACAATGACAAAAGTCAGCCCTTGTTAAATCCTGAGTTGACGCCGTTGACAGCCCTAGAAGTAGGATCTCCATGGCACACACTGCTTTTCGCGGAATCCCTTGATATTGGTGACGTTTTCGTAGTCGATGTACACGGAAACAGGACTGTCGGTGGTATACTTAGGCCATGGTTTCTTCATGGGTAGTTCTGGTACCCTGCGAAAGCAACGGGTGGGAAAGAAATTTTTGCGTGCGATTTAAACGGACCATTTCACGATCAATAGTAAGAAGCCTATCAGTCATAACGAAACTTTTGTCTATAAAAAAGGATTTTGTAGCCCATGGCATGCGCGTTGTTCCATATTATTTCAGCACACCCGCTGTCTTGTGATGGGTCTCCCTTTCCGGAGGTGCACTGAGAGACAGGGGCGGAGTCACGTTTGCTTTTGTTGTTGTTTGTTTCCTGAAGCCATTTCCGTGTCTCTTTTTTTTCTTTTTTTTTTTACACGGTGCGGCTGCATATTTCTAAAGTCAATCTCGTTGCTTTCCTCTTTTGTTTTCTTTTCTCGCGCGGGTACGGACAGCACTGTGCGTTGCGTGGACTGGCGTGAGGTACCGTGCACTCGACAGCGCCGACGGGCATACACGGCCGCATTTGATCACAGGTTTCATCCCGACACGAGTCTGAGGTGCGGCTGCATGGTCACTTTTAATTGTGATTTGGCTAACATCCGAGCCGAATTAAATCCGTCTGTGCCTTGATCGCGATCAAAAGTGTCCGCGCGACATTGCTACGGTGTGCAAGTAAGCTCGACGGCCCGCAGAAGTTTGAGCCATCGTGGTGACAGCTGTTTGACGGTGGCAACAAAATGATACACGGCAATGATACACGGTTAGTTGCTTTTGCTCCTGCAACATTGCTCGATTTATTGTCCGTGTTCCTGCGACGCACGGATAAAGAATGGATACGACATACGACCAGCCGGCCAGCCACCATTCCAGTACGGGTCACATACCAAAACAACCGAGTACTGGTTCTGGTACGACGGCCGATGCTTTATCCCGGATGCGGTCGACATTGCACGCATTCTTTGAAGTACTAACTTTTACAGCGCGCATTAACTAATGATCCACTCACCCAGCTAACTCGTCGAGCAGACAGACAAAGAGAGAACTTTAATTAGATCCCGAGGAAAGCTACCGCTCAAGGCGGTAGCGCAACGGGCCGCTCCCACGTCGGGACGGGTAGGCCTATCCTCAACCTGACGCCGCGTCGCGGGCCCTCTGGTCGGCCCTGAGTAGATGCAGAAGTTCTAGCTCCTTAGCGCACAGCTCCATTCCTCCTCGGTCGAGCGCTAAGAACCCTGTATTCAGGGGTTCCGCCAGAGCATGTGAATTAACCTACGAGTGGCTGCTAGTTTCATTCCAAAGTCCGTTAGTGAACTCAGTTGACGTCTGGCGAACGCTCTAGCCCGTCCAGTTTCCGAGACAGGTTCTTCGGGAACACAGGAGGCTTGATTATGTTCGTAATCACGACAAGATGCATGGAAATATTATGCGCGGGTCCAACGACCTGCGTATCCACCGTCATAACTAGCCGTTACCACGATGGCTCGAACTTCTGCATGCTGTGGAGCTTGCTTTCACACCAAACCGGTGTCGCGCGGACACCTTTGATCAGGGCAGACACGGATGTAGTTTGGCGCGGAAGTTAGACAAATTCATGCAGCCGCCGCTCAGACTAAGTGGCGATCCAACCTGCGATCAAATGCGCCCGTTTATGGCGGTCGCCGCTGTCGAGTCAACGCCAGTCCACGCTCCGTTCAGTGCCATGCCGTCCCTATACGCCCGAGAAAAAGAAAACAAAAGAAGAAAGCAATGATGGCAACGAGAATCACTACAGAAACATGCAGCTGCTCCGCGCGAGGGACAAAAATATATATAGAGAGAAACGGAAATGGCGTCAGGAAACAAACAGCGACAAAAAGAAAGGTGGCTCCGCCCCTGTCCCCCCAGTGCACCTCCGGAAAGGGAGACTCTCTTGTGATGAAGGCGTACTGTACGAAACAGTGGATGGTTGTAACGCTGCATGCGCTTGAGGAACGAGGCTCGCGATTATTGACGCTTATGACTCCAGGTGATTGACTCACTAAACATGGCACATATGGTCTGTGTAAATTCTTACCGTTTTCAAGACAGCGCGAGGAGTCGTTTCTCATTATTATGGCTCTAACTTCTTTTTTGTATCACCTGCTTCATAATGAGTGGGCAGGCTTCATGTCCCTGGCAGCCAAAGTTCCAAGCTTCCTCCATTACTATTTCTCTTTCCGTTTGTCGTATATAGATAGTCTAACGTGGTTGTGATGGTGAAGAAAACAAAACGCCGCCGGTGAAGATGAAACACTATGGTAGCGAGAGCTACATTGGCCACATTCTCGCCATTTCGCTGTGGTCGGTGGCCGCACCACCAGCTCAGCCGTTGCCTAGCAACCACCGTAGCTGGCAGCGCCGCCCGCCGCGCCATCTGGCATGACGCCAGAGGAGCCTTCATCGTCGGAACGAAACCAAGAGGAGGCAGCGAGCCGATGAGACGGGGGAAGAACGAGCCCCACGCCTCGAGAAGCTTAACCGTGCACAGAACCAAGCGAAACAAAAAGAGTAACCGTACCTCTCGCTACGCACGCCCAGGCATAACTGAGGTAAGTGCCAGCCAATTTTTATTAGGCGAACTTGTGCTCAGTAACACAAGCAACACTAAAAGTGCAGTGTGAGCGGCAAGCGTAGACCTCCGTCATTGGTAATCTAATCAGGAGTAAGGAAGGTCGGCATTCATACATGTGGCATCGAAAGTTCCAGCCTTATAGTTCGTGGCCACGTTAGTTCCAGAATAAACTCTATTTTTCGAGCGTGGACGCAATGCTATCGGAAGGTCGTGAGTAAGTGGGAACGTTCGGGGACGTTCCACCGTATATCAGAGCGATGAATTGGGCTAGTTGGTGGTCGTTTATGGTTTCTTTGTTGCTTTGGACGATACAGGGACACAATACATATGGTGCGCAAACAGTTGTAAGTTTTCGCACCCCCTGTCTTGTGTCACTGTATCATCCTATCGTCCTCGTCTCGTCATCTGCAGCGCAACAAAGAAACAATGACCTTCCAACGCGCCCTTCGTAAGGCCATTCGTGCAACGGGATGGTTACATGTAAATGCAAAAAAGTCGGCAGATCCAACGTACCATGGAAATCGATGTTATGCGAAGCATGCGGAGGGAAGGTGATTGTGGTGTATTTTTTTATTGAGCGAAACGTTGCAAAATGCCGCTAAAAAATATGTACAAATGCGTTACGCAGAGACATGTTGAACACTCATGTTTTATCTAACCAGTTGTTCATAGTGGCGTAACGATGCCAGTAGCGGTAACCAACAGTAGAAGTGGTAAACTGATAATTAGCGCTTGTGCTTGCGAGGGCAGTAGCCCTGGATAGCGCTACGTAGACCAACTTCAGTGGATGGCGCTGAACTCTAATGGACGGTAATCCCACGTGACATCTGTGGGATAGGAGTACTAGAGGTGTGCACGGGCTTCGGGTAGCCCGAAAGCCCGAGCCCGGCCCGGCCCGCGGGCCGGGTTAGGGCGGGCCGACGTATTCTCATTTCGGGCCCGGGCCGGGCTCGGGCTACATTGTTTTGTTTTGTTGGGCGGGCCGTGCCCGACGCAAAGCCCTAATCAAACCCAAAATATAGACGTTGTGCTGCAAACTGTTTTTCAGCGCGTAGCGCCATCTCCGTGACCGCCCGCCACCCGCTTTCTCGGTTGTCCTTTCCTTTAGCCACTTTAAACGTAAGGAGAAAAAGTGAAGTCACACACGATGAGCTTTGTGATTATCTATACACGGAATAAACCTCTCTCCACCTTTGAGGTACCAAACTTCTGGAAGAACAAACAGTCTCAATATTCAAGCTTACTATGCTTGCGAAAAAGATATCGACAATTTCGGCTACCAGCTCGAGCAGCCAACGGACCTTTAGTTGTGCTGGATAGGCACAGGAGCGCCGCACTTCACTCAAGCCCGAATCATTGGACAGCTTATTTTTGCACGGCAACTTGCAATCGTTGCATATAGTGACTGTCCCATATCGTTGGCTCATGTTTCACTTTGATACGTTGAATAAAATGCCACATTATCAGAAAACGACGCCTTGTCTCCTCAACAAACCTCATAATGTCAGGCTGGACCGGGCCGGGCCCGGGCTTTTGTTTTTGTACGTCGGGCCTGGCCGGGCGGGCTCGCAATGCTCTAGCATCGGGCTCGGGCGGGCCTTTGACGCAGCCAACGGGCCCGGGCCGGCCTCGGGCTCGAAAATTCGGCCCGTACGTGCACAGCTCTAAGCAGTACATATTGTCACACGTGCTCCTTTCTTCAACATAGACAAATACTCGTCGACTGCTTCGCATGAAACTGATTCCCACAAGGCGCGGGACGTGCCGATTTTTTTTGCTGGACATGCGCAAATACCGTTTTTCTGGAAATGTTTCACTTCACAGTCCTTATAAACTGCTTCCGGTGTCAACTAATTGCAGTTGTGTCGGTATTGTTTGGTAATGTATTGAAATTCCATCTAGATTTTTTTTTGGAAAACGTACCGATATATAAAAAAAATAACACTAGGCGACCATTGCCGCTAAGAGGGGCCATTATTTTCTAGCAGCAAACACAGCGGCTGCTGCTATATCACTTGTGCTACTAACCATTCTCATTCTTATTTCTGCTACCACGTTGTAGACGAATTACTCACTGCAACACGAAATAGTGACATGGCCAGCATGGCATCACGCTTACTTACCCTGTCGCAGCGAAGGTCTTCAACGCCGTCACCACAATTTCCGACACAGCAGCATCTTCATCATCAAAGCGTTCCTGGTCAATAAGAGGAGCTCCGAAGATATAGTTCAAGTCGAAACCATGCGGTGTTCCCATCCAGGCACGAAGCGAATTTTTAGCTGATTTGTGACCAAATACGTACGAATACACTGCCTGTCGATGGTTCGCGTGCTTTTCCGCCGTGAAGTGCATGGGACAGACAAAGACAGAGTCGGATAGGTAATCAACGTAGCCGCGCCTCAAAGATGATTTGTCCTGGGCCTCGGCTATGTACTTATCCAACATTTCCGAAAAGTCCATCTTGAGCCAAGAGAATACGCTTTCATGCAGAGACCGTTTAAACTTCTCGTCAGCGCTTTCCACATTATCTGCAAGCAGCTCGATTCTGGGAGGATAAATCAGAGAAAGCACTCCTTCGTCCTCAGTGACTCCCAGGACGACATCGACGGTATGAAAGAATCCATTGCTTATCGCCACAGTGGGTACCTTGGGCAGAAACTCGTTATGGTAGGTTGGTAAAAACAGAAATACCTTGGGCGCTAGCGCTTCGACTGCGGCAAGCGCGAGTTCGTCAGCGCTTTTTGTTCTGAGGCAGTCGATCACGGCCTCCGCGTTGGATGCCAGGCTGCGGTCTCCACCTGCACAACCTACAACGGTTGCAACCCTGTCACCCTTGCTAATGCTCTCATGGGTGGCATCAAAGAAGTCCAGTGTGTGCATTGTTCCGCTCATCATGAACGCCCTCTGGAATAATCCCCGGCTCATGGGAGACAATATGTGGGCGTGGACACACATCCCGCCAGCACTCTCTCCTAATATAGTCACTCTTGATGGGTCACCACCGAACTCACGAATATTCTCCTGGATCCACTTGAGAGCCAAATTCTGATCCATAAGACCCATGTTACCAGGTGCTTCAGGGCTGTTCGCGTCAAGAAAGCCCAGGATTCCCAGCCGGTAATTCAGTGAGACGACGACAAGGCCAGTCTTGGCTGCAAGCGGAGCCCCGGTGTAATTGCTGTAACTCGCGCATCCCTGCGTGAAGCCTCCTCCGTGAATCCACACCACTACTGGAGCTACGTCGCCGTCCCGGGTAACAGGACTCCAGACATTAAGGTGTAAGCAGTCTTCGGTATATTCGATCTCACCCGCCATCACTTCGCTGAACACGACCTGCAAGTTTAGCGAGACGCAAGGTTTGGATTGGGCCTACGCATATATGAATGCAATGCCGTACTATGATTATGACCGTAAAAACGGATGATACCCTGAGAATCAGTTTGTAACTTGCGCTGTACAGTCTTAGACACGTCCCTTTAGACCACGGTGTTTTAGGGATTCCACTAAAAGAATTCACTTACAAAAAATCAGCCCTTCGAAAGTTTTCGAACGCCTTTGCACGATGCAAAGACGTGTTGTAGCCATTGTTTAGTGCCTCAAAGGCCAGAAAATTCTTGCCTAGTGTAATTTCTAAGGCACTGTTGAGCTTAGTTTTTGCAGTTGGCAAAAAGTGCCTACTGTATTCCAAAGCTGTATTTAATGTCGACCAGAGTAGTTAAGAATAAACAAATGCGAACTCGTGAAACAAAAATAAGGTGACAGTTATATTACTTGGCATACAACGCAGTAAACGCAGTAGTTATATCACCGTGCCGAAAAATGACTAATTGTCTATTTAGTTTTTGGTGAAAATAATTTATTGTTTTTATATAAATGTACGCTCGATAGCCTAGAAGCGTAGTTGACTGAAGTGTGCTTTGTTTTATGTGGAATTGTGTTTGGCAATAGAGAAGGGCATCCATTTGAATGGTTTCACACCTGCGGGCAAGCAGTTCGCCGGCTCGTTGCGTCCAGGATTCCATCCCAATGCTTGGCTGGCTGGGGTGGAAGAAATCGCAGCCTGCCTACAGGTGGCTGCGCGAATGGGATGCCGCGGTACTCTTCCACCTTCTGCCCAAGCAAATCCAGCCGGTTTCCGCCGACTCGTCCCAGACGGGTCACTTTCTCCACGTCGTACGCATGCCCGCAGCTCACGGCGGCCATGAATAGCAGCAGTACGTAGCACTGTGCCCCGCCCATACGGCCAATGATCGGTTCTCTACGCGCTCGGCACCAGGCAGCTGTAACAGTGGAAAACAAGATGCTGGAAAGCCTTCCTTCTTGCTTTTCAACATTCGACCGAAACAAAGCTTTGTTGAATTTCGGAGAAAGATATTTTCGAAAATAGAGAGAACGAAGGAGGCACAAAGCACGAGCATTATACCTGTTCTTAAAAAACCAGGTGAAGGCTATGTGCTAGACAATCGCATTAACAGACCAATCGCATTAACATAGGATTTTGTCAAGTTATTAGAAAGAGCATTGCATATTCGGGTAATGAAGTTTATAGATAGAGAAATGATCCTTCGCCCATGTCAAATTGGATTCAGGCAGGGATTTTCCATATGGCAAGCGCATATTGACCTCGAGAGTCGGATACATCTGGCGCGGCGCCAAGAACAGTATGCAGCTCTAGTTACCCTGGACATCGCTAAAGCGTACGACAGCGTCGAACATAGTGTATTAGTCAATCGTCTGAGAGAAATCAACTTCCCGCATTATTTGGAAGCATGGATTACGGAATTTTTAGGTAATAGGTAATTTTATTGCTCTCAGAATGGAGTATCATCGAGTACTTATAAACAGGAAAAAGGAGTACCCCAAGCGGCTGCTCTATCGCCGGTATGATTCAATATTTTATTAAGCTCGATTCCTTCTAATAAGAATGTACACACGTACTTCTATGCGGATGGCATAGCGTTCTTTTCATCAGCTAATGACATTCACGCTCTCTATCAAAATCTGCAAGTGTATTTATTTGAAATAGAACACTGGCTTGATGTAATTTGTATTTCTATAAACGTTACTAAGTGTGCATTGCTAGTATTCCCTCTGAAAGACCCAGTACATATATCTCTTTCATACACACTTGACATCATCCCACAAGTTCAAAATATCAAATATTTGGGAGTGATATATGGCAGCTCACTCTTATGGCGTAACCACATAGAATATATTGCAGCAAAGGGGGTTCGGGCAGTTGGCCTGTTACGGAGAATAAGCAACAGGAGATCCGGAATGCGTAGAGCCACGTTATTATCAATATACCCCATGTATGTAAGACCGGTTCTAGAATTTGGGTGCGTTTTATATTCCGGGGCACCTACATATAAACTTCGTCCCCTTGTATTTCTGGAGAAGAAGGCACTACGCATGTGCTTAGGACTACCTAAATTTGTAGAAAATAACGTTATGTATATGGAAGCTAGAATACCTTCACTCATAGTTAGATTCAGAATATTGGCTGTACAAACGTATTTAAGAGCATATGAATTTCTTTATTGGTGTATTCATGTGGGAGGTAGCGGCCAAGTACTGCACCAGGGTGGCCAATCCTGCTCTGGTGAGGGAGTGCATTGCCGGCTGTGGTCGCCAGTGAGGCTGCACCCCAGGCCTTTTTACACAATCCCATCATCACGCGGATTTTTTTGCATGTTTACAGGAGGTTTTCAGGGCCCTAGATTGGGAAGAGTTAGGGATAAGAGTTAATGGAGAGTACCTCAGTAACCTGCGATTTGCTGATGACATTGCATTGATGAGTAACTCAGGACACGAATTACAGCTCATGATTACTGAACTGGATACGGAAAGTAGAAGAGTAGGTCTGAAAATTAATATGCATAAAACTAAAGTAATGTGGAACAATCTCGGGAGAGAACAGCGCTTAGCGATAGGTGGCGAGACATTGGAAGTTCTAAAGCAGTACGTCTACTTAGGACAGGTAGTAACCGCGGAGCCGAACCATGAGAGTAAAATAACTAGAAGAATAAGGATGGGATGTGGCTCATTCGGAGAGCATTATCAAATCATGAATGGTAGTCTACCACTATCCCTCAAGAGGAAGGTATATAACAGCTGCATCTTACCGGTACTTACCTACGGAGCA
The DNA here is from genome assembly GCA_030522465.1 of Rhipicephalus appendiculatus. Lineage (NCBI taxonomy): Eukaryota > Metazoa > Arthropoda > Arachnida > Ixodida > Ixodidae > Rhipicephalus > Rhipicephalus appendiculatus. The sequence goes on from JALIZH010019353.1 coordinate 19,236, forward strand.
GAAACCTCGAGACTTACAAAGAGGGTTCAACTTAAACTGAGGACGACGCAGCGAGCGATGGAAAGGAAAATAATTCCTCTAACCTTAAGAGACAGGAAGAGAGCAGAGCGGGTCAGGGAACAAATGGGGGGTTAAGGATATCATAGTTGAAATCAAGAAGAAGAAATGGATATGGGCCGGGCACGTAGCACGACGGGAGTATAACCCCTGGTCATTAAGGGTAACTGTCTGGATTCCAAGAGATGGCAAACGCGTGAGGGGGGAGACAGAAAATTAGGTGGGTAGATGAGATTAAGAAGTTTGCAGGAATAACGTAGCAGCAGAAAGCACAGGACCGGGATGAATGGCGGAACATGGGAGAGGCCTTTGCCCTGCAGTGGGCGTAGTCAGGCTGATGATGATGATGAATCCCCTTTAAGGCGTAGCCAAACAGATTTCATCCAGCAACCTGGTTTATTTTTTTGATTCCCATTGGCCTAGGTTTCACATACCTCAAATAAAGTTTGTACAATCTCTTCTGGATTCACTGTCCGTCCAAACAAGGGAGGTTATTCCGGTTTATAATGCGACTAACTCGCTTCAAATCTACTTTGATGACATTTTCCCGAATAATGCTAAACACTTACCGAGTAGCATGTTAAGAGCTACTGTACAGGTTTACCTGCTAAGAATGCAAGAAAATTTCATCATTGCGACGGACGCATCGCAGAGAGATGAAAAGAGTGGAATTGGTATATACTGCCCTGTTCTCGACTAGCCCTTTTCTCTCCGAATTCTAGATTTCACACCCATCTTCATTGCAGAGTTGTTAGCGGTAGTATTGGTCCTCCGTAAACTAACCACATCAATTAAATTATCCGTCTGCAGTGCGCTCACGGCATCCGGGAATTCGAAAGCATTGAAAGAGTTCTATTCCCTGGTACCTGATCACTTAAGGTGTATTCGATTAGTATGGGTACCTGGGCATAGAGGCCTATTTCTGAATGAAACAGCCGATACACTAGCGAAAGCGGCGTTAGACGGACCAGCTATTAATATTACCCTTACGTCAGCTTTAATAGTAGCGGCTAGATTTCGGAGGCAAATGATGATGCGAGAATTCAACATACCTTCTCTAAGAAATTCCCCGACTTCAATCATCTATCGACACCCTGGAAAAGTAACGCATGTCATAACAGAGGTCTCGAAGTCATAATTATTAGGTTACGCTATTGGATTCTTCCATTAAATTTTTATCTACACAGAGCCGGCTTGGCACCCTCCCCGCTTTGTTCTTACTGTAGCGAAGACGAAATAATAGGCCACTTTCTGATCTATTGTCGAAAGTACTCCGTATTAAGAAGGATAGCTCTAGAAACACCGTTGCGCATCATTGGGTTAAATTTAACAACTGCAAATTTGCTATCCCTAGGTGCACTGACCCTTGGGCTCAGCGACGGGAAGGTTTGCGAGGCCTTGCAAGATTTTATAGAACAGACAAAAAGATTTACGTAATAAACATGATTCCAAAGCTCCGCAGATAACCAAACTAGGCTCCAGAATTTTTTCCTATATTATTCAGTAATTCCTTATTCGATAAGAACCAATTCGACCGAACTTTTTGTATTTTAACAAAAATAATTTTTAAAAAATCTTAGTTTTACCCAAAACGAGAAATTACTCTCTTTTCTAGTTTTCCCATTTTTTTAAAGCTACCCGATTCTCGGCCAATCCCCCCAGTGTGGTGTGAGCCAGAAGCCTAGGATTTACATATACATGTCCGATGGCACAACAGATTAGATAGTATACTACGTTCGATCTTAAAAAATATATCTTATGACCTCAACATGAATTCTGAGAGAGGCATTTTCAAAATGCTGTTAATGCCGAATTTTCAATGATCTCTTAATACAAACGGTTGTCTTAAAACATTTCTGGTCCAAAGAATTCTTGGTTCCTTATGTCCCTTCCCGCTCACTAAGGCCCAAAGTCCGTTATTGGAGACCAAGATGTTCAACAAGGTATGGAACTAGGACACGAACACATTATGTTCCAACTTATTTCAATGTACTGCCCCCCAGCATTTTTCGCATAAAAACAAAATACAAATTAAAGAAACTGCTAAGGCGTATTTGTCTATACGCGTAATGTGCATCTGGTGTTCTTTCATATATGCACTCATTTGCAAGAATATTTCTGAGCAATCATTTAATGTGGCACTTTGCTTGTGAAACATCGCTGTCCTTTGTGCTTTTGGTTCACTTTCAATTTTTGTAAGTACTGTATAATGGGAATGATTACCTTTTATATGCCCTATTGCTTCTAATCTAATGTGCACGTTATTATGTTACATCTCTCTTGTGTCATTAACTGCAATCATGTAACGCGTTCGGTTTGTTTTCTGTCTGCCAGGCTCTGCCGCTCAAGCCTCCAATTGGCTTTGGCAGGCCTAGCCATTATTACTGCTTTATTTGAAGAAATAGAAGGCATTATTATTATTATTATTATTATTATTATTATTATTATTATTATTATTATTATTATTATTATTATTATTATTATTATTATCAGCCAAGGGCCCTGGCACGGGGAGTTGCTTCCATGCATTCGATTCCGCCCCACGTTCGCGCCCTGCTCCCATACCCATCTTTCACAGCAGAGCTGTTGAGGTCGAGGTTGGCCGTGTGTCATAAATAGAAAATTATCATTATCATGAACCGGCACTTCTAATCCCTTTCCTCTTCTTCATCACATTCCTCTGCTTTCTCTTCCGCTTCGCTGCCAGAAAACGTGCGTCGATTTGTCCGGCGAGGCATGCAGTAGGCGAGAGTACGAGTACAGAGAGAGAAGGAAAGAGCGAGTAAAATGAATTGAAAGATAGAGATCGAGAGAATTTTCAACGAAAAAAAATTTTTGTCGAGGTGACATTCGAATTCGTGTACCCACGATGCGATGGTTAGCGTCCGTATTCAGCCACGCTGGCGGAGCAGAGCATAGCCATGTATAATTGTAGTAGAGCAAGGTGGTGGGAAAGAAAACTGAGGCTGAGGGGGGAGAGATGTGAGGGTTGAGAGGAGAACAAGGGGGGATTGGAGAACGAGTACGGAGCGAGAGTTAGCTAGAAAGAAGGCGAAACCGAGCAATATATAGAAAGAAATGGAAGAAACGGAGAAAAAAAACATGGCTGATCCCTCTGTCAAAGGAATCGGTATAACACGAAAGTGAAACGTGTATTCACATAAGTAGTTGAGCGTTTATTGTGCATTGTTTCGCCACAAGGGAGAAGGAATGAATGCTGCAGCAACAAATTGTAATGTGACGTGAAGAACGGCAAGCAGCTCGAAACATGCAGCGCACACCTCAAGCAGAAAGGACGCACGAAATGAGCATACCACAAGACGAGCACGGACTAACTGTCAAAGCTCGACATTTAAAGGCACGCTGCTCTAACACAAAGACGCACGAAACGAACGCGCAAGCTTACACAGGACGAGCGCGAACAACTGCCACAATTATTACTTCGTGTGTAAAGTGGCGCGCTCCATTGCGTAAACGTGGCCGCTGCGGCGAACGAAGCGGCCTTCGTGAACTCTTTAACCACTGTAACTTCAAAGCAAACTTGCGGGGGAAACACAAGGCGTGCGAAGCGCCCGAATGCCCCGATCAGGAGATAAGCGCGCGCGCACCAGCGACCGCGCCCCGTGGAGGCGCGCGCTCATCCCAGCGAGAGGCGCGACGACCTTTAGAGCGCGCGCTCCGTGACACCTTCGCGCCATCTCGCTAGTGATGACGAAAACGCGCTGAAGTCGAGGAGCTCTGAGCACCGCCAACGGTATATGGTGTGTATAAATAGCTTGCCGTTAGCAAGCTGAGGAACGTGCGCTCCCGTAGCCGAGTGGTTTTGCGCCGCGCGCTGCGGAGCGAGAGGTCGTAGGTTCGACGCCCGGCGGCGGAAGTTTTTCTTCTAATTTTTCGTTGATCTCATTATGATAGTTTATATTTTACAACGTCATATCCGTGACGGAAATACGTCAGAGGAGCCGTGGTGGACCCCGGCATAAAACACTTTCGTGTTAAAAGATCGAGGGCAAAAGGCAAAGTTTACACGCAGAGAGCTAGAGAAACAAGGGCATACAAAGAAAGAGAAAAAAAGAGACAACCGAAGGGAATAGAGATAAATGAAGAAAGAGACAAAAAGAAGTACAGGAAGGTAGAGAAATAATTAGAAAGAGAGAGACCGACTACGCAAAGAGAGATGAAGAAAGACGTGTCCAGGCTTTTTGAGAGAGGTAAGAAAGAGAACAAAAAGTTAGAAGGGGGGGATAAAGAAGAAAGACAGAGAGAGAGCAAGAGACAGAATTCAACATACAGAGCGAGCTGATAGAAAACAGAGAGAAGGCGTAGCCATGTATTGTACCAGTACAACAAGTATTGTTTGCTGATGTGGCGCAGAAAAACTATCATCAAAATTAAACCAGCACGCGCTTTCTTCGATATCTGCTTTTTCTTCGCCCTTTTCTCCTTCGCTACCAGAACAAGTGCACTGATTTGTGCACCACCAGTCCTCAAGTTCTGCTGTGGCCCAGTCTTGCGTAGCTTGGTGCAAGCTGCGGAAATTTTTTGGGACAATCGTTCTGTCGGCGAATCCCGCCCGGTCATCGGGTCCTCGATTCTGGCGATAGAGGAACTCCGGACCAAGTGCCGCTTCGTCCGAACAGTTATCAGAAAGTGTCTGTCTCTGCTGGACACCATGCGAGCAGATGAATATAGTCTCAAAAAGGTTTAAACTGCGCGATGAAGACGGGACGAAGACAGGAAAGCCATACACACACACAAGTGCAGAACTTCCAACTCATGCCTTGCTTTCTACTCATGGCTGCTTTCAACTCATGCCTTGCTTTACTTACAACTCATGCTTCCAACTTCCAACTCATGCCTTGATTCAGAATATAGTCCGGTGAGCTTGCTCATACAGCACGTTGACCTCATCTGGGCGAAGCAGGCAGATCCGGTCGCGTTCGACCGCGCCGTCGAAAACACCTTCCATGGCGCCGCCTTGAAGGAAGACAATACTGCAGCCTTCGAGTACGAGAAAAGGATAAGTTCCACGAAGACGAGCGTATGCCTCGCAACCGAGGCACGTCCTCGGAACTTTCCGGCCCCTACTATCTCGACCGGAAGGCCCACCAGCGCGCCGTTTGCTTCGACACCCCCTAACGCTGATACATCAATGTTGGATTCGCTGCACGACTTCGTTGGCTGAACATAGCAAACGATATTTACTCACATTGCCATGAGTGGCGATTCCAACTTGCCGCATACCCATTAGGGCCCAGTGTACAGTCGCGCGCGATATGAAGGTTATCGCGAGACATCCGTACCTAGCGTCCCAGGGGCCTAGCGGCTCGTTTCGGAACAGTGGAAATCAAGATTGCGCATTCTTCTCTCCCTCGTTGGCTCTTCCATGCTACAACAATCGCCCCTAAAACTAACTCTACACCCTTTCTCTCTATTTTGAGCCTTCCATTCATTACGATCAAGCGCATTCTTTGTGGGCGCTTATCTCCGCTGGCGGTTACAAAATGGCTGGGAAAGATCTGTTAAGTTAAGGTGGTGCTTGGCACTGTTTCTTTTGAACAGCTTCCTCAGACGGGAGTGATCGCAGCTGAAGGAACAGTAGAAAGAGTGACTGATGCTTGCGTGATACCACCCTCTCCTCGAAAGAGTATTCTGGGACGTGGCGCTGTTGTAGTTCTTGGTCGATGCTCGCGCGATAACCTTCAAATTGCGCTCGACTGTACTTTACAAAGTACACTTCCCTTTTCGGGAATAAAAAATACCCAGTGTACTTTACAATGTACATACTTCCCTTTTCGGGAATAAAAAATACACAACACAATATACTGATCTTACTCATTGGAATTTCGGACGCCAAAGGATGCGCAAGATAATCCTAACATATTGACTCGGTTATATTTTTTTCGGCTCAATGAGTCGTTAAACTTGAGCGAAACGAGCCCGTCAAATACACATGGTCAGTACTCCTTTTTATAAATTTGTTTCCGCTTTTACAATTTATATGTTGAATAAACGGATGGCTTGTGCTTCAGCAAGAACAAAATAATCCCTGCACAGCGCGAAGTGTATAGAGAGCATGGTTTTGGTCTGAGGTGTAATGCATCAGAGTGTACTTTGTATAGTACAATGGGACTTCGTGGGAGCACACATGTGCCTATTGTTGTGTGCGTTGCCTCAGAGATTGAACCAGCTATTTTCTTTAAGAGAATGCCATTTTAGATGCGAAGCAGCTCTTTGACTCACGTGTGTAACGCCGTACGTTACGTGCGTCCGTATGAATGCGCCGCAACTTCCCCTCGCCGTAGGTGTTGGAGCGTGGCCGTAGGTCACGCCACAGCTGCGCGTTGACGTCACGCTCCCCTCGCACGCTTCCCTCGCAGGTGCGCGCTGACGTCACTCTCTCCTTCACCCGCAGCATGCTCGCGGCAGCGCCCGCAGCCTCCGGCTGCTCCGCCCGCTCGCAACACCTCTGAACATGTCACTTCTCTCTCGCTTCACCCTCACCGCCCACAACGCTCGACCGCACGTCGAGTGGAAACACTCTTTCGGCTCGTTTATCTGCGATGACGCCCGTTTCAACCGGGTCAACGCCGTGCGCACCGCTGCTGCTTCGCATCCCATCAGGGTTCCCTTCGGGGAGATGGTCCAAGTTTTTTTCGGTTATCTGTCTGAGACTCGCGAGGCAGCGATAGATGCCGCTGTGAATATACGAGAGCCCGTTGATGTTTTCATTGTCGCTTCTGACCCTAACACAGAAACTTAGGGGGAAGAAGGGAATGACGATGGTACGAATAGATGCTCTCTAACCAACAATAAAAAAAACATGGAACGAAAAGAACACGGGAAATATAGTTTCTCCTTTCACTCAGGAAACAATTTTGTATCGCCCTATTGCAAAAACCAGCGCCGATCCAGCACCCCCAGCGTGATACCAGTACGTTTTTTGGCACTGGATCACACTGGGAACACTGGTAGACGCTGGGATTCAATGGCACTTCCGTGAGTGCACTGGGACAGAGGTCGGTCACACTGGTAGTTGCGTTGGCTTGGCCGCTATGACGCTGGCGCGTACTGGGAAGCGCTGGAAACGCTGGAATTTTCACTGGAATGCGCTGGTGCACATTGGAGTGTGCACTGTTTCTTCCAGAGCGGCATGCAAGTTTCTGTAGTGTACGCGGCGGAATGTTTCGGTATCGTTGAATATACAATGTTTGATTCGATGGTACCAATGGATGCTATCCTAACAGGTCCCAAACATTTTCGAAACTTCTACCTTGGCAGAAAGAGAACAATAAGCGCAAGACATTATGTGATATATGCGAAATCACCGTCATTTTTATGTTTCCCTTTGGAATCTAGAAAAAAATTGCGCTAATAACACAAAGGAGCCAACGCTGATTATTTTGCTTTTAGATGCGAAGCATCTTATGCTCGGGGCTCTGTCCGTCCCTCCCGCGTCCCGCGTCCGGCCACTTTCATGAAGTAGGGAAGCACTCACTATGCGAACCAGAACACTGTAGTAATATGAAGGCCGTCAACCACTACTACTGTCACCAGAGTCATGGCCGAGAGCACAGAGAGGCTGCTTAGCAATGGCTAGGCAGATGGTGTCTGTCGCCCAGGTTGACCCCATTCCTTGTGTCATGGCCGAGAGCACAGAGAGGCTGCTTTGCAATGGCTAGGCAGGTGGTGTCTGTCGCCCAGGTTGACCCCATTCCTTAATCTTGCTCGCATGTGTTTGGAGGGGGCTCCCTCCGTCCCACACCACCACAGCGCATGCGCGTCCCCACCCCCTCTCTCTCCTACGCTCACCCTCTTTCTCTCCTCTAGGAATCTTCTACTCTACGGAGCGGCCACCGCGTCTCACAGCGCGTCCCTTCCCCTATGCACTCATACGCTCACCCCCCTTCCTCTACTCTAGGAATCATCTACTCTACGGAGCGGCGCCCACGTCTCACATCCCCAGAGCGCATCCGCGTCCTCTCTACCTCTCTCCTCTAGGAATCCTCTACTCTATGGAGCGGCTCCGGCATCCCACATCCCCACAGCGCATGCGCGTCCTCTCCCCCCTCTCTCCTCTAGGAATCCTCTACTCTACGGAGCTGCTCCCGCGTCCCACACCCCCCACAGCGCATACACGTCCCCTCCCGCTCTCTCTCTTACGATCCCCCCCCGTCCTTTTCTCTAGGAATCCTCTACGCAGCGGCGGGCATGACAGGTGGTGTGACAGCTGCATTCTCCGCTGGGGGGCGCCACGGTAGTTCCGCGGTATGAAAATGACGGAGCGCGCGCGCCTCATTCTCTCTCCTGTGCAGCGCCGCGATGAGCGCCCGGACCGCTGCCGCGAAATGAGAGCGGCGACGTTCCTCCCGCTCAAGCTAATTATCTCCCCGCTGCTTCGCATCCACAAATGGTTCCCTTTAGCGGGAGATGGAGAATTTTTTAACATGCTTTTTTTTCTTATTGACATAGAGTCAATAACGGCGCTAATTTTTTGCGGAGCATGTAGCAGCGATGAATGCACGTTTAGAGGCTGCTTAGCAATGGCTAGGCAGGTTCCCCGCATCAGGGATGGGTTGTTGTAATGATTGCATTTTGTAGTGTTTATAAGTCTGGAGGCGTCGGTCCTACCATAAACAGCGAATCGTTACATCGCCGCACAGTTGGCGAGAAGCAAATGAGCTCTGGCTTTGCGATCCCACCCAACGGAGGCCAGAAAATAATTCTCCATCTCCCGCTAAAGGAAACCATGTGTGGATGCGAAGCAGCGGGGATATAATTAGCTTGAGCGGGAGGAACGTCGCCGCTCTCATTTCGCGGCAGCGGTCCGGATCGTGGCGCTGCACAGGAGAGAGAATGAGGCGCGCGCGCTCCGTCATTTTCATACCGCGGAACTACCGTGGCACCCCAGTGGAGTATGCAGCTGTCACACCACCTGTCATGCCCGCCGCTGCGTAGAGGATTCCTAGAGAAAAGGACGGGACGTGCATGCGCTGTTGGGGGTGTGGGACGTGGGAGCAGCTCAGTAGAGTAGAGTAGAGGATTCCTAGAGGAGAGAGGGGGGAGAGGACGCGCATGCGCTGTGGGGATGTGGGACGTGGGCGCCGCTCCGTAGAGTAGATGATTCCTAGAGTAGACGAAGGGGGTGAGCTTATGAGTGCATAGGGGAAGGGACGCGGGGGGCCGCTCCGTAGAGTAGAAGATTCCTAGAGGAGAGAAAGGGGGTGAGCGTAGGAGAGCGAGGGGGGTGGGGACGCGCATGCGCTGTGGTGCTGTGGGACGCGGGAAGGAGGGACGGACTAAGCCCCCTCCAAACACATGCAAGCAAGATTAAGGAATGGGGTCAACCTGGGCGACAGACACCACCTGCCTAGCCATTGCCAAGCAGCCTCTCTGTGCTCTCGGCCATGACACAAGGAATGGGGTCAACCTGGGCGACAGACACCACCTGCCTAGCCATTGCTAAGCAGCCTCTCTGTGCTCTCGGCTATGACTCTGGGGACTGTAGTAGTGGTTGACGGCCTTCATATTACTACAGTGTTCTGGTTCGCATAGTGGGTGCTTCCCTGCTTCATGAAAGTGGCCGGACGCGGGACGGCGGACGGGGGACGCGGGACGCGGGACGCGGGAGGGACGGACAGAGCCCCGAGCATAAGATGCTTCGCATCTAAAAACAGCCGTCGTTCGATATCGCCACACCGGAAACGCATCTCTGGCAATGTTTGCCCTTCCACTTACTTTAGCTTCACTTTAGTTAACACTTAGAAAGGTTCCGAAGCTTAAATGCAGAAACTTCAACCATCGCAACTCAGTTGCGCCGAGATCGGTCCTACCCAGTGAGACTCCCAGCGAGCGGTAGGCCTAGTGTGCCGGCCGTGTCCGTCCACGTTACCGGCGCTTCTCGCTTTAAGTACACCCAATGTTAAAGTGTAAGGATGACTGTAATGTACAGTTTGGACATTCGTTAACCTAAGAGAACCATTTTTCTCCTTGTGTGCGGTGTCCGCACAAGGAGCGATGACCAAGAATGCGACGCGCTTTCAGCAACGCGCACAAGCTGTCACTGAAAGCAGCCGGTACTTCTATGACTCATATGTAAGAACACATAGTTTTCAGTCGGTAATTTGGTACGCCTTAGTGAACTAACCGATTGACATATTTTTTTTCAGCGCATTGTATTTGTATTTAGCTGAGTGGTTTTTTAATTATAGGTATTGATAGAACTGCAAATCTGCACACTTGCACGGCCGCTGTACTGGCACATCGTCGCTTGCGCGAAAACACTATTCGATATTCAATCATGCACGCACGTATTTATCGAACTAGTCATCATAAATTCTATGTACTTGTTGACCAGTAGAAAGAGCGAGAAACGGCTATTTAAAAAAGCGGTCGTAACAGTCGGCAAACTGGGCCGGCTCCACGTCTATTTCATATTTTTCGGAGTTAAGATATGAATTCTTAAAGAAATTTAGCGCTCTTCTCATTACCGGCATGTCATTCGGCGCCGGCAGCCGTTCCTTTGTGTCTAATGAAGACGCAATTGTTATTTGGAAAGAAAGATGGCGTCTATCGTGACTGTGCGACATGTAAACATGAAGCCAAACGGTGTGTTTGTTGGTTCATTACCAACTTCAAATGCGATCACTTACTACGTGACGCCAACAGGAAGAAAAAGAGTGTTCCACACTCGCCGTCGTGGCTACAGGCGGCGCTACTGACAATGCCACGTTGAAATTCACATATATACCCCATAAACTGGACGGGGGGGATGGCCGCCGTGGTAGATCAGTTGGTAGAGCATCGGACGCGTTATTCGAAGGTCGCAGGTTCGGTCCCTGTCCACAGCAAATTATCTATTCGTCCACTTTTCTTCCTTCACATTTACATTCAATTTACTTCTAAAAACATCCCCTATAGTTTCCTAGGCCTTCTTCTCATTAACATTGTGTCTAACAAAGAAAATGAGCCCTTCAATTGCGACTTCTTTCCTTCCAAACCTAGGAAAGTGAGTATCCCTAACCACGGATTACTCTCGTGTTTATTCAACTAAAACGTCGCGTCAAACGCTTGTCAAGCTGCCGTCTACTGAAAAAGCAGAACTTCCAGGACCTTCGAGACGAATTACTCAAAAAGATTAGAACACCACTGTATAAGTTTCTTAATGCCCGAGTGCACAATTTTCTCATTAGCGAACCACAAAAGTTCTGGAGGCATCTGACCGATAAGAAAGACCCTATCAGTAAAATTTTTCTTAACAACTCTGATGTTACGGATACATGTATAATAGCGCAAGATTTTAATGAACAACTTTCCAGCGTATTTCTACGCAGAACAAACACGGTTGACAAATTCAGTTGTGGAAGTTTAGGTATACCTGACCTCCTACTGAGGGAAACTTTCAGACGCCTAAGACACCGCAAGAAGAACTAAGCAGAGGGAAAGAGCGTCACTCGCAACTGATTTATTCGCAGGAGAAACGCAGGAAATATATATGCCGCACCACACATGCGCAAACCGCACTGCGTCACCTGGTCACACATATCAAAAACACGAGGTCACTGAAAAGGCATATCTATTCAAGCAACGAAGAGCAAAACTGAAACTCAGACATGCGCAAAACCACCGATGTGTCACTTATACACAAGTCGCCTTTTTTCTTTATCCAAAACGCTTCCATAATTTCCCGGGCCAGAGCATCTGGGCTTTTGGCAAGAACAAAAACGCTTGAAAACCTTGCCTCACAAGAACAGGAATGGCAGTGTGCAGGCAAATGTGCTGCCGAATTACTTCGAAGTGACAGTTCATGTTCCCTAACTCTGACGTTCAAACACCGACCAGTTTGGCCGATGTAAACCCGGCCCATGGACAACGGCATGGACAACGACAAACATCGACGCCATGGACAACGGCATGTTCAGAACATGTTTTCGTTTCGATAAGGAGGACATACGGAAGCTACGGGTCACCTTGCGCATTCCCGAAGCGGTTGTGACCACTCAGAGAGTGCCAGTTCCCGGAGACGAAGCGCTTTGCATCACCCTTCGCCGGCTGGCGTATCCAAACCGATCTTGAGGACTTCTTCGGCCGACATAGCTCGACGATATCATCCTTGACGACAAAGGTCTTGAGACACATCGATGAGAAGTTCTTCCACCTGTTGGACGATGTAAACAACCATAGCTGGCTCACCATCGACACGCTGGAGAACTTCTCGAAGGTAAGAAGCAATGAGAGCGGAATGGAAGCTGCATTAGTGCCATTTGGAGATTGTGGTATACCGGTTGTTGTGGAGCAGATGCACCAGCGGGTATGCGCCTGTGAAAGAGGACGAGAAAAGACCCCGCGCTGTGATCGCGCGAGAGCCTGTGCCGTCTTTGCCAGCCGTGCATTGCTTTAGCGAGCGGTCTTCGTTCTTTAAGCCTTCGTAACCTCAATAAACCTAATCACATTTGGTGGAGGTTGCTGAAATCCCCCCAAACCGACCTGGAGCTCCGCTCTCGCAAGTCACCAGAGAGACCAACGGACATGACCGACGCAGTACCTGCTCAGCCAGCGTCACCGGCTGCCCCGCCCCCCTGCCCCGGCGCTACCCGACAACGGGACCCACCCATCTTAGCGGAAGCGGTGAGCACGACGTCGAAGACTGGCTCTCCTTATATGAACGCGTAAGCGCCAATAACAAGTGGGACGACGACTCTAAGCTCACCTACGTGATCTTTTACTTGGCTGACGTCGCAAAGCTTTGGTTCACCAACCACGAATCCGACATCGCAAACTGAACAACCTTTAAGACCCTATTTGCCGAAGCGTTCGGCCGACCACAGGTTCGCAAGCGTCGTGCTGACCAGCGTCTACACCACCGAGCACAGCAGCCTGGCGAGACATTTCCCAGCTACATTGAAGATGTTCTAGACCTCTGCAGACGGATTAACCGCTCTATGCCGGAAGAAGAGAAGATCATACACATTCTCAAGGGCATAGAAGATGGAGCATTCCAGATGTTGCTGGAGAAAAGCCCAACCACTGTGGCAGTGCTCGTAAACCTCTGCCAGAGCTTTGACGAATTGCGCCGTCAGCGTTCTATCGCTCGGCAAAATGTCCCACCACCAGATTCGATCTCGGCCGTCGAAGTCGCACACGGCAACGTGCGCCAGGGAACGCTGTATAACCAGATCAAAGCCTTTATCAGAGAGGAAGTGGCCCGACAGCTCTCCCTGCTGCCTCACAGCGACGTGACCTCCGCAAGCCTGCCTCCAACACTACAGCAGGCCATACGCAACGAAATTTGCGAGGCCCACCCTACTGTTCCTGCCCCTTACCCCTCAACGCCTATGCCATCCCCGCTATCAAGTGCCGGCTATGTACCGCCCCCTCCATCTTCACCTCTCAGTTACGCAGCTGTGGTCGCGCGGCCACCACCGCATGCAGGCTCCTTATCGGTGCCACCCCATCCCGCCGCGCCTCCAGTTTACAGGCCCCCCACAACAGCTCTTCCGCCCATCAGACGCGTGGCGCACCCATGACAATCGCCCCATCTGCTTCGCGTGTGGTATTGCTGGTCATATTGCGCGCGTCTGTCGCCGTCGCACTGCACCTGTACATGCCACCTTCGGAACGCCTACCTACGCGCCGCAATATGGTACCAGACCTGAATCTCCTCACCGACACTTGGACTCGGATCGCCGCTCCGACAGCCAACGTTTCCAATCACCTCGTCGCCGTTCGCTGTCACCTATGCGTCGCCGACCACCGTCCGATGAGGGAAACTAATCGGTGCAGTTCTGGAGGCAAGAACTGCAGCAGCTTCGACACTCTTAAGACCTCGATTTTCGCCGCAAAACGTTATTGATGTTGATGTGGAGGGAGTCGCCGCACTAGCGCTTATAGATACCGTGGCCGCCGTTTCTGTGATGAACGCGAACCTTTGTCGAAGACTCCAGAAAGTGACAACGTCTCTCTCTGGCATGGTGCTGTCTACAGCTAGCGCTTGACGCATACATCCCTCGGGTGTGTACGGCGCGCCTTGTCATCCAGGACATTATGTACATCATCGAATTTTGGTTTGCCATCTTGCTCTCATGACCTCATCCTCGGTTGCGATTTCCTTTCACGTCATGAAGCCGTCATCGATTGTTCGCGTGCGGAAGTTTCTCTTGTGCCAACATGTGAATTTTCGTCGCCCGACCGTACCCTTCTCCCCTGCAAACTCATCGTGGATGCCGACATCAACTTGCCTCTGGAGGCTTCAGTCCCTATTACCCTTTCGTGTACTGCTCAACCTGACGCCACAGTAGTGTTTACGCCATCTCAAGTGTTTACTGAGCGCAAGGGCATCGTTCTTCCATTTGCCGTTCTCACTATTGCATCTGGGTCAACCGTAATGCTGGTTACAAACCACTGCAACTACCCCATTGCCTTACTCCATGGTGAAACTTTAGGATATGTACAACCTGTCGACCACATTGATGATCTTGATCTTCCCGATGACCCCGCCTGTTGTCACATCGACGCAATCACTCCTGAATCTCAGCCATCAAGCTCGTCAGCGTTCGAAACCGCCATTGACGCCAACCTCTCCCCTTCTCATCGCCGCCAGCTTCTTGCTCTCCTTGACAAGCTCACCTCTTCTTTTGACTTTCAAAATCCTTCGCTAGGTCGCACCACGACTATGAATCATACCATCGACACCGGCTCACACTCGCCCCTACGACAGCGGCTTTACCGCGTTTCCGCCGAAGAGCGCCGCGTCATTTCGGAGCAAGTAGATGACATGCTTCAACGTGGAATCATACAGCCTTCTCAAAGTCCCTGGTCATCACCTGTGGTATTGGTAAAGAAAAAAGATGGCTGTTGTGACCGGCACCGGGACCGACGTAGGAGCGGCGTCCCCTGTTCTACGAACAAGTCGCCAAGGGGCTGCTGGCCCGCTGACAGACGTTCCAAACACGTGAATTGTCCTTCCGAGCCGGGAGCGAGGCGCCATGCAGTCCGACGTCGCAAGGTATTCGACGAGTCGACCACAATGGCTTTCGGTCGCGACATGCTCTTTGGGGAGACGGCGGCGTCGCCGCGGACGACAACACGTCCCGCTAATTGCGTGCCGAGCGGCGGACCTTTGATGCGCCCAGTTGTCCGAGTGTGGGACCCCTCATCCTGCGGCCGTCTCACGCCACCACCTTGGCACCACTGGTGCAATGCTGTGGCCACACCCCTGTCGAGACACGTGAACCTGGGCGGGTGTGGGCGGCACCGTCGGAGGTGGCGTGTGTCGCGTGATTGGACAGCCCAAGTTGGAGCCTTTCCCTCATCTGAGGATCTAGGGAAAAGAGACTCTTTATAATCAGCCCCCGAGAGTCTTCGACGAGGAGTCGACAGTTAGAAGATGAAACTGTAGACATCCATCACTTGTACATTTTGTAAATACAGTTGTTGTTCTTGTAACCTCCAAGCGTCCTGAATGTCGGCCCCCCACTCTCTAAGGTCACCCGACCCTTCTTGGTGGCATCAATGTCCCCGCACCCGGTCCCCCCAGTCGCAACAGTGGTGGCAGCGGTGGGATGATCTGCGCGGGAACTCGACTCCGGCTTGGTGAGTGCACGACCTTTTCTCCTTGAGAGTTGCCAGGCTTAACATAGTAGTTCTTCCTGGTAACAAGGGTGTTGGAAGCCTGTTCACGGGAACCTTGCTTCAACACATTTCCTTGAGAAACTTGTCGGCAAAAGAATAGCAGCCATGGCTTGGAGATAGTTGCGCAGATCGGACCTAGACGCGATAGGCGGGGAATGCGGGATTGATTGCGGGAAACACCTAAAGAAGGCGGAAGTCATCGAGGCAATAGAGGCAAGCGGCAGAGATGACGAGGAGATCGTGGAGTTGTGGGAGGATATTCAGGACAAGAGGAAACGAGAGCAGCTAAAAGAGGAACGCGAACTGGAAAGGAAGCGCCTAGAGTTAGAAATAGCTCGGGCAACTGCCTCAGGAGGCGCAACACTCAGTGCTCCAGTAAGCAAGACACCGAAAATAAAAGACCTCATGAATCCTTTTAAGATGGGGGAGGATATCGGTTTATTTTTGGTCAACTTTGAGAGAAGTTGCGAAGGCAAATTTGCGCGTGAGTTATGGCCACAAATGCTCCTGACCGTGCTTCCATGCGAGGCAGCAGATGTACTCGCTCGTTTGCCGCGAGATGAGGCGGATGACTACGACATTGTAAAACGTGCGCTACTAAGGAGGTATCGGCTGTCTGCGGAAGCTTTCCGACGACGTTTCAGAAATAGTAGCAAACGGGGCAATGAGTCATTTATTGATTTTGCGTACAGCCTCAAATGCAATCTCACTGAGTGGCTGAAGGACGAGAGAGCTTTTGGAGACCATGACAAGGTTGTCGAGTTGATTTGCACAGAGCAATTTCTGAACGGCCTAAGTGACGAAGCACGCTTGTGGGTATTAGATCAGCCCGGGGAAAAGAATTTGGAGCGCACCGCAGAACTGGCTGAGGAGTACACCATGAGGCGTGGGGAAATGAAAGAGCGCTACAAACCGGTAAAGAAACCGTACCGCGAGAATTCTAAGCAGTCTGAGCGCAACAGTTATGCCTCTAATGCACCAGGAGGAGCGAATGAGAAAAACAGGCCCAGAGATTCGACCACGAATGGGCGCGCAGGCAAAGAGAAAGGCGAACAGGACAAGAATCGCGACAAAGCATTTGAGGCAAAGAAACCCATTGTGTGCTTTCGATGTAATGAACCGGGGCACTTAGCAATTGGTTGCCGTAAGGAAAAGCTCGTTTTTTCTCTTTTGAACCACACTGAGGAGAACATGAGGTTACTCGAACCGTACTTAAAAGAGATGACTGTCAATGGGCAAAATTGCCTGGTCCTACGCGATTCTGCAGCCACTATGGATGTAATACACCCATCATACGTGCCCGCGGACGGGTTCACCGGAGACTGCGCGTGGATTAGACAGGTAGCGCAGGAAGATAGTGTGTGTCTTCCAGTGGCCAAAGTCCTCATTAAGGGTCCTTTCGGAGAACTGGAAACAGAGGCCGCCGTGTCACAAAGTTTGCCGAAGCAGTACGGTTACCTTTTTTCTAACCATTCGGAGGACATGTTGAGAAAGAAAGGTCTGAGCTTTGGAGAACACACTGTGCTTGCTCTAACGCGTTCTAGGGCAAAAGAGATCGCGAAGGAGCTCGGGAGTTCCCAAAACAGGGAGGCACAGGCCCCTGACGAAGGAGAGACAGACGCGGATCAGCAGAACGTACCGGGCGAGGGCGAAAACAGCTCTAAGAGTTCCAGTGAGGCCAGCGAGGACCTTAACCCTCTTTTCGTGCCACCTTGCATGGGTGGGTTCTTGGAACTATCGAAAATAAGCCCAGAGGTTATCGCTGCGGAACAGACAGAGGATGAAACGCTTGAGAAATTGAGCGATGCGGCAGAGGAAGGGTTGGTGCGGAAGAACGTCTTTTTACGCCGCCGCGCCGGAATTTTGTACCGTCAGTACAAAGACGCGAAGGGGGTGCACTATGACCAGTTGGTGGTTCCACAGAAATACCGAGCCAAAATACTGGAGCTGTGTCATGGTAGCGGGTGGGCGTGCCATCTTGGCATTAAGAAAACAAAGGCTCGTCTACTTAGGGAGTTTTATTGGCCCAATTGTTTCAAGGATGTCGAGAGGTACGTGCAATCTTGCGATGTGTGCCAAAGAATAGGCAAAACCCATGACCAGCAGAAAGCACCGTTGAAGTTGGTGCCACTCATTAGTGAGCCTTTCCGCCGCCTTGTCGTGGACGTTGTGGGCCCTCTGCCAGTGACGAAGTCAGGATGCCGCTACATCTTAACCATGATATGTCCTGCCACGAAATTCCCGGAGGCGGTTCCCTTGAAGGAGCTGTCGTCTGTAGAAATAGTGGATGCTTTACTTTCAGTGTTCTCGAGAGTGGGCTTTCCGTCAGAGTTACAGAGCGACCAGGGCAGTGTTTTTACTAGCGCACTAACTACCACATTCTTGGAGAGGTGTGGCATTAGGATAATTCACAGTTCGGTCAGACATCCCCAGAGCAATTCAGTAGAAGCATGGCACTCAGTCTTAAAAAGAGTCTTACGGGCATTATGCTACGAGAATCGGAAAGATTGGGAAGCATGCTTGCCAGCCACCATGTTCGCCCTGAGGTCGGTGCCGCACGAGGCCACCGGCTTTAGTCCCGCCGAGCTAGTATATGGGAGATCACTAAGGACCCCGCTTCGCATGCTGCGAGAATCTTGGGAGGGAAGAGGTGAGGATCCCACTGTGATCGAGTATGTGTTGGGCTTACTCGGGCGACTTCAGACCTGCAGGGACCTCGTTGAGGCGAACATGACGAGGGCACAGCTTAAGGCAAAACGTCTCTATGACAAAAACGCGCGCCAACGTTCGTTTTCAGAGGGAGACCAGGTGATGCTCTTAGCATCGTCTAAAGCTAACAAGCTCGCGGTTCAGTGGGAGGGTCCGGCGAAGGTTATGCAGAAGTTGTCGGACACGAATTATGTTGTCAAACTGCCGGGGAGGCGGAAGGAGGTAAAGATTTACCATTCAAACTTGATGAAGCCTTACCACCAGCGATCAGCAGTGGTCCAACTCGCGCTTAACGTTCCCGAAGAATTAGAGACAGATTTTGTTTTTCCCGGACAGGCTTCTAATTCACAGTCGCTCGACGGCTTGCTAGAAACGGTCACCCGAAACTCGAATTTGAGTGTAAAACAAAAGACGGAACTGGAGAACCTTCTACACGAGTTTGAGGGAGCTTTCGTGGACAGGCCAGGAAGAACCGATCTAGTTGAGCACGACATTGAACTAACTTCTGTTGAACCCATTCTTTCGCGGCCTTATCGTGTGTCACCTAGGCAAAAGGAAATTCTCGCACGCGAGATTCAAAGAATGTTGGAAATTGGTGTCATCGTCCCGTCAGAGAGTGAGTATACCTCACCTCTAATACTCGTGGAAGCGCCCGGGAAAGAACCGAGACCGTGTATAGATTACAGGAAATTGAATGCAGTCACGCGAGACCAGCTGTACCCCATTCCCAACATAGAGGATAGAGTGGAAACTGTCAGCAAGGCGCAGCACGTCTCCACGCTAGACCTCACGCGCGGCTACTGGCAGGTGCCCATGACCGAACGAGCCAGTAAATACGCAGCGTTTATCTCCCCCCATGGGCACTTTCCGACCCCTAGTCATGAGTTTTGGGCTCAAAAACGCGCCCTTTTGTTTTTCAAGGCTCATGGATCGTGTGCTGGCAGGAGCAGAGAACTACGCTGTTCCTTATCTTGATGACATTGCAGTTTTTTCGGACAGCTGGGAAACACACCTACGCCACTTGCGGGACGTCCTGACGCGCTTAAGGGGCGCGGGCCTCACGGTTAGAGCAGAGAAGTGTCAGTTGGGACAGGCGGAAGTAGAGTATCTAGGGCACATTGTTGGGCGAGGGTGCCGGCGGCCTCACGAGGTAAAACTTGCCGCCATCGAGAACTATCCCCGGCCTATCACGAAAACTGATATCAGGGCATTTCTAGGCCTCACTGGATATTACCAACACTATATCCCCAACTACTCACAGATCGCCAGTCCTCTGACCGACAGTTTAAGGAAGGGAGAGCCCATTAAGGTCAAGTGGGACGAGTTAAGGGAAGGCTCTTTCCTGGCCTTGAAGGCGGCCCTGACGTCTCAGCCGATTTTACGAGCTCCGGATTATAACCGACCTTTCATACTTCAGTGCGACGCGAGTGAAAGGGGCCTTGGAGCTGTTCTGAGTCAGCGAGATGAGAGTGGAGAGGAGCACCCCGTGCTTTTTATTAGTCGTAAGCTTTCAACGCGTGAGGAGGCTTATAGCACCTCAGAGAAAGAGTGCGCATGCTTAGTATGGGCTATTCACAAGCTTCGGTGCTACTTGGCCGGCTCACCCTTTGTTGTAGAGACGGATCACTGTCCCTTGTCATGGCTTCGGAATATGTCGCCTAAAAACGGCCGTCTACTGAGATGGAGTTTGGCACTACAAGAGCATAATTTTGAAGTCCGCTACAAAAAGGGGAGGGAGAATGGAAATGCGGATGCTCTCAGCCGAGGTTTCCTGTAATAAGGAGCGTGCGCATTCGGATTTAGTTACAACATCCATTGTTTCATTTGTTTTCGAGTGTTTTATTTGTTTTTTCATTATCCGTTTTTCTTTTCGTATTTTTTTTTTATTTTCACCGCTTAATAAACCTTTAGGTTTGGTCTGTCGAGAGCAGACATTGAGAAGGGGTTATTATTGGTTAGTTATTTTTTTTTTGCCGATCTTCTCACTCGCCATTTGCCTCAAAGCTAGGTGACTTGCGTCTTGAATGAAATTGGATTAAGGCAAAAGTCTTCAAAACGTTGGAGGCGCTACCATATTGTTTTGTTTAGGGCCGTTCCGCCAACGTTCTAGTGTGGCTGCTTTTCTGCCAATAACCGGTTCAGGTATAACCTTCCGACAAAGAGTTCGGTAGCCTGGCATATCTCGGGAGGGGTTGTGTGCCTGCCTTGTCGCTGCTCGGGTACTGTGCGGATTTGATCGCTAATGTCAGTCCCAGCCTTCGACCTGCGGGGACCTTTTCGACCGAGAACACCACGTACGGACCTGCTGATCCCTCTTTGTCGGGAGAGAAAATCTGAGCCGGAGGCGTTCCTGACCTGCTGCGCTGCCAGGCCTCTTCATGGTGCAGCGTTGGGCTGCCCCTTTGCGAGTCCTTTTCCCGGCGGTGGACGAGCTGTTGTGACCGGCACCGGGACCGACGTAGGAGCGGCGTCCCCTGTTCTACGAACAAGTCGCCAAGGGGCTGCTGGCCCGCTGACAGACGTTCCAAACACGTGAATTGTCCTTCCGAGCCGGGAGCGAGGCGCCATGCAGTCCGACGTCGCAAGGTATTCGACGAGTCGACCACAATGGCTTTCGGTCGCGACATGCTCTTTGGGGAGACGGCGGCGTCGCCGCGGACGACAACACGTCCCGCTAATTGCGTGCCGAGCGGCGGACCTTTGATGCGCCCAGTTGTCCGAGTGTGGGACCCCTCATCCTGCGGCCGTCTCACGCCACCACCTTGGCACCACTGGTGCAATGCTGTGGCCACACCCCTGTCGAGACACGTGAACCTGGGCGGGTGTGGGCGGCACCGTCGGAGGTGGCGTGTGTCGCGTGATTGGACAGCCCAAGTTGGAGCCTTTCCCTCATCTGAGGATCTAGGGAAAAGAGACTCTTTATAATCAGCCCCCGAGAGTCTTCGACGAGGAGTCGACAGTTAGAAGATGAAACTGTAGACATCCATCACTTGTACATTTTGTAAATACAGTTGTTGTTCTTGTAACCTCCAAGCGTCCTGAATGTCGGCCCCCACTCTCTAAGGTCACCCGACCCTTCTTGGTGGCATCAATGTCCCCGCACCCGGTCCCCCAGTCGCAACATGGCTCTATTCGATTTTGCGTTGACTACCGCCGCTTAAAGAAGATTACGAAAAAAGACGTCTATCCGCTACCGCGAATAGACGATGCTCGTGACTGTTTACAAGGCGCCGAGTACTTTACCTCCTTGGATCTGCGCTCTGGGTATTGGCAGGTACCAATGGCTGAGTGTGATCGCCCTAAAACAGCCTTTGTAACGCCCGATGGCCTATACGAGTTCAACGTCATGCCATTTGGGCTCTGCAACGCGCCTGCAACATTTGAGCGCATGATCAATACCATCCTTCGAGGCCGCAAGTGGAAGACTTGCCTATGTTACCTTGACGACATAGTAGTTTTTTCATCAGATTTCCAGACACACCTGGCTCGTCTGCACGACATCCTCACGTGCCTAACTTTCTGCGGGTCTACAACTGAACACCAAGAAGTGCCACTTCGCAGCGCGGAAGCTAACCATCTTGGGACATGTCATCTCGAATGACCGCATTCTTCCTGATCCCGATAAGCTTCTAGCTGTCACTGAATTTCCAAAGCCCACGTCCATCAAAGCCCTCAGAAGTTTTATCGGCCTCTGCTCATATTTTCGTCGCTTCGTGCGTAACTTCGCGTCCATCATCGCACCTTTGACGATCCTGCTTACCACCAGCAAAGGTATATCTGCATGGTCACCTGCAAAGTGCTGGCAAGGTGCTTCTTCTTGAAGACCTGATGTTGCACTTATGTTCTCTAAGACAGTCGTTCAAGCAGCGCCCGGTTTGTCCCATGTAAGATCGGCCACGCAACAACTGAATGTCGTATACGACGTTGTCTACGAATTCGACGCATTTTGTCCTGTGTTTCTTGGCGCATGTGCGTTTCCTAGGGTCTTCAGCGTTTACATGCTTGCACAAGCGGCCAAGCTTACCGGAAGTTGAAAAAACGAGCCTTACGCCCGCTTTTCTTGAGATTTTCTTGAGCGCGTGGCTTACGCCATGGACGTAAGGAATCATGGAAGTTTTCTGTTGTTTCTGTGCTGTGCGTTTCTTAGCGCTTCCCCTGAAAAGCTCGCTTAGTAGCTTCGTTGCCAAGGCACATAGGAGCTTCATCGGATAGGTGGCGCATTTCAACCGCTGGATCTGAGCTCGGAAGCTTTTTGGGCTTGATGAAAACAGGACCTCTTGACTGCACTCATGAGGACGCCTGTGGCAACTCCGCGTTTCAAAAGTTTTGTATGCGCCGAGTTGAAAGAGAGAAGGGCCTTCTGGGACCTGGGCGCATAATCCAAGCATGTGTGCTTGCTCCTGGTGCTTCTTCATCAATTGATCTGTCATGCTTGAACAGCACAAGGAAATCATCGACGAACCGGAAGACTTTGAGGAAAAGCGCTTCTAGAAAAAGCAGATAGTGTTTTTTTTCAAGTTAAATGTGAAATCTTGACTTGTGGTGGACATGAATTTCATCACTGTGACCGTTTGATAGTTCATGCTTTCCTGGTTCTTTTGAGTTCTTGTTAAATGCGAAGCATTTTTAGCGAACTGCTGGCACTTTGAGCATTTTTGTCTAAGTATCTATCTATGTATCTATATATCTAGCCGCCGACGTCTGGGTGATCTCATGTACGCATTCTTAACTTCGTGTAGACCAAAATTAGTATAGGAGATTAAGACGGGTTTGACAAATACGTCTGGCTGTTCATGACATGAAGAGCGTGAAAATCCTGTCGCATACGTCGTCAAACCCTTTACTCCAGACACCTGTCGCACATACCCGTGTACCACGGGCTGCGGTATGGGGGTATGCGCTACCGGTGATTCACAGTTTATATCTAGCCATGAAAGGCGACAACAAACATTGGTAATTTAAATCCGACAGCATTAAGAAAAACTGGCATTGACAGCGTTGACCCGATGAATGCAAAGAATAAATATCAGGGTCCCAGCAGGAATCGAACCCAAGCATTCTGCGTGGCAATCAACTATTCTACCACAAAGCCACGCCAAGTCTCGAAACTGCTTCTCGAACGAAAGCTCGTTTCTCGTTCCTTCCCAATCTTGGAACGAGTTCTCGTTACAGGTTCCTGTAATGCGAAAGGAACTCGTTACAGTTACGTTTCGAAAATTGGAACGTGTCGTTACACTAACGTTACATTTGACATTTTAATAATAATAATAATAATAATAATTTTTATTTGCACAACAATGTGAGCCCTCCGGTGACGTGCGAGGCTGGACAGAAAGGAAAGATCCTTACGCGCGTGCGTCTGCTAGCCCGTCACCGGAAGGCAAAAAAAAGAAAAGAGAAAGGAGAAAAAAAAAAGAAAAGAAAAAAAAAGGGGGGGGGAGGGTGAGGTCATTACGAGTCTCTCGACAAATGCCGACTGTACAGGGAGCAAAGTTGTTTGGAATCTTCGCTGGTGCGAGGGGGGAGGTGCGCGGACACTCATCGGAAGAGTGAGGAACTCGCGCACGGCGGCTGGGATGGCGGAGGAGCCGTGACGCTTAGTTCGTGTATGGAGAGGCTCCGGCTGACCCGAGCGTTTATTCACACGTATTGCTGACGATAAGGGGGGTGTCCGTCAGGGAGCCGTCGAGTAGACGACAGAGAAGGCGCATTTGGGTCACAGCACGACGTTGTCGCAGAGGACGCCGCTTGGCCATCTTCAGGTGGGTAGCGTAGTCCGCCGACGGAGACTTTACGGAGCGTGCGTGAAAGGTGCGCGAGGCTCGCCTTTGTACGCTTTCGATGCGGGCGATAAGGTGCTGCTGGTTGGGTGACCACACGGCGCAGCCATATTCAAGGATAGGCATCACGAGTGATGTGTACAGGAGGGCAAATGTAGCGGGGCCGCATGGTTTAGAGACTCTGGACACGAAGCCGAGGACGCGGCGGGCCTTATCCACGACGCTTGCAGCTTGAAGGCTGAAGTCCAAAGTGCTGGTGAACGTGACACCTAGGATTTTCATTGAGTCCTCCGTGGGAAGAGGGATACCGCGCATAGTGTATGAGGGCTTGGCAGGCAGGAGAGCACTCGAGAACTCCATTACGCTGCTTTTAGCGGGGGGACAGCTTCAGGTGGTTGGAAACAATCCAGGAGTCGATCACCGTTAGGTACGCCTGGAGATCCTGAGTTGTGGTGGGAGAAAGGATAGGGGCAAGGATGGACGTGTCGTCTGCGTACTGCACAAGGGGGGAAACGGCTGTCCTGGGGCATGTCGCTGACGTATATCAGGAAGAGGGTCGGCCCCAGGACAGAACCCTGAGGCACTCCTGAGGGCACGGGTATCCTCTTAGAGTGGGCACCACAATATAAGACACGCTGACTGCGCCCGATCAGGAAGTTGGCCAGCCACCTGAGCAGGCATCCACGAATTCCTGATTCCTTCGCCTTGTCCAGCAGGAGGGAAATGTTGAGGGTGTCGAAGGCGTTGCTCAGGTCGAGCTGAATGAGATCGGTTTCTGTGCGGTTGTCAAGATTGTGACTTACGATTTGGTTCAGGGTAGCCAGGGCTGTGTCGCAGCTGCGGTCACGGCGAAAGCCATGCTGCGAGGCAGGAAAAAACTTTGTCCGCTCGAGAAAGTCAATGAGTTGGCTGTTCAGAACACGTTCAAACGTACGGCATATGATCGACGTAATGGAGATTCGGCGATAGTTCTTGGGATTGTTAGCGGGCTTGGATTTCCCTTTTTGAACAGGGGTAACCAGGGCACGTTTCCAAGAAGCGGGCACAGTCCCATGGTCAAGTAGGGATTGGAACACAGTGCACAGAGATACAAGCACTTGGGGCGCAAGCAGCCGAAAGAAGGTGGGCGCCATGCCATCGGGGCCGGGGTCTGGGAGATGGATTGATTTTGGAGATGGCTGAGGACAGTGCTTCTGGTGAAAAAGTAGCTGAGAGAAGGAGTGAATCGTCGCGTGAGTCGTCGGGAAGCTGAGTGGGATGCGCGCTTTGATCGCGTGGAGAGAACTTTTCAAGTAGTTCGCTGTCATCGGCGGGAGCTTGATCATAGATGGAAGAAAATTGTTCAGCAAAGAGAGCGGAGACTTCCGCAGGGCGGTCTACAAGCTTTCCCTGGATGTTGAAGCTGGGGCGGTGACGTGATGACCGAAGACTATTCACGTAAGACCAGAACACCTTGGGGTTCTCCGTAGCTTTCTCAGCTACCTTGGTGGTGTAGCGCTGATGCTCTACGTGGATCGCTGCCTTGAGGGAGCGTTGGTGGGCCTTCGACAGTTGGAAAGTGATGGGGCACTGTGTCTGGGAGGCCTTCCGAAACAGCAGTCGTTTTTGTCTCGCTGCCTTCATGATTTCTGGAGTGATCCACGGGCGGTGTCTTCGCTTGGGACGTTCGGGTGCACGATGGTACACACTCGCGTTGGATTGCCGATGCCATGTCGCACCACAATTCATAGTTACCAATGCAGTCATCGCCAGATGAGGTCATGCACCAGGGTGCAAGGTGCGCTAAGCGCGCTAGGTGAGTATGGTCGGTCTGGTCAAATTTCCACAGCTGACGAGCGTGGTACCCGTTTCGGGGTAACACTGCAGCGTAGCACACTTCAATGGCCCGATGATCGCTGTTAGACAGGCCCTCACTTGTTGTGCAGGAGGTTACGCGGGTTGGGTCGGCCACGAACGCAAGGTCGAGGGAGGAGGAGGTACCATCTCGTGAGGAGTATGTGGGTTCGAGGCATGCCTGGACGAGGTTGGCTGATGTCATGACGTCTAGGAGTAGGTCGTCGGAGCGGTCATGTGGGAGGGGGGTCATCGTGTGAGGTCCAGTCAATATGAGCATTGAAGTCACCGAATACCAGAACATTGGCATACTGCTTGCTCAAGGCGAGTGAGAGGGATGAATCAAGGTGCTTATACGCTTCATCCTTTAGTGAGGGCGGGCAATATGCGCAGCAGACAAGCACGGTGCTGTGCGGTAAGATAAGCTCAACGAAAAGAGCCTCAAGATCATCGTGTTCCAAGTCGAGCCGGCGGTTGACTTTTGCAGAAGTTGGGAAAGCCATCAAGACGCCGCCTCCCCGGCCACACCTATCCCTCCGGAGCACTGTGTACCCGCTAGTGTCGAAAAGTTCGCTGTCATTCACGCTTGCGTCGAGCCAGGTTTCTGTAAGCAACACGACAGTATTTGGTGGGATTGTAGACAAATGTGCATGTAAATCCACAATTTTGTTGCGGACGCTTCGACAGTTGTTGTACCAAAACGTTAGCATCTTCGCGCGGGGACTGGATGTAGGTGTGGCGGGCGCCGAGTGGCTCGAACGCGAGGCCGTCAGGGATGACGGGCGATCGGGTGTTGAGATGGAAGGGGATGGTGGGATATGAAAAATGTCATCAGGGAAGTGAGGCAAGGTACACTGGAAACATACCCAGGAGATGTTGCAGCCGCCGAGGCGTCGGTATTCATGGAGCGACATGTACACGCACTGACGGTGGCACCATCTATCACAGTCATCACAACAAAGCGCTGCTCGGTGGTCGTATACACGTTTGTCGCAGCGTGCACATACTGCTGGCCCTGGGTTGGGGGGAGATGTCGCCGCATATAAGCAGGGATGGGCCAGGCTGCTCGGGAGAGACGCCAGTCAGGTGAAAGCTCTGGTAAGCATGGACAGGCGACAGAACCCCAGCTCCTGAGAGGGGGGGGCGCCGCAACAGGTCAACGGTTAGGCTTACATCGAGGCTCACGGATGGTGGAGGCAAAACGAGCTGAAATATCCAGAAAACATCGGTTCAGATGTCCAGTCGCGATAGCCTGAGGTAGGGGTTCCACTGGTGGTAGGCGCGACACGACGTGGACGAAGAACGAGGCGAACACGATAGAAATACAGAAATGTCGGAGACGACGACGGCAGGAAAAGCAGCACGACGCCATATTGGACGAGAACAGTAGGAAATCAAAATATATTGTGCCATAATCATGAGGCCAAATAAAGGAAACAATTTAGAGCTCATATCTAGCTACATATAATATTTATTTATTATTTTATTTATTTTTATATTTATAAAATTTATAATATATAATATTTATAAATATTTATAATATTTTATATTTTATTTATTTTTTATATTATATGAATTTGACATCGCCGACAGCAGGTCATATGTAGACAAAAAGAATACAAAAAAAACGCTCCTAGATTATCTTTTAGAGACCACCGGCCATACTACAGCCATATCTAACTGCAACTTTTGTGCTCGTCTATTACAAGTCTCACACCTGTGGCACTGTCCACGTCGGTCTTCAAATGTTCAGTGAGGACACCGCGCTTCAAATATTCAAATAGAAATCTCCAGAGATGCACCACTACAATTAAATTTCTAGCACAGGAAACAACATAGAAAGGAACAATACTTAAGCGTTTAACGAGTGCTGATTCAAAACCAGCATATCAATGGTATGAGTAGGAAATAATGTCCAGGATACACGATTGCAACATAGTAAAGTCCCCTATTCGCAATCAGTGAATATATTCCTGCATAGTTCTCTTTCTTTCCTTTATTTCTCTCTTTCTCTTTTTTATATCTTTGTTTCTCTATCTCTATCTCTATGTAATTGTTCTCTCACTTTCTATACCTTTCTCTTCCCTTTCTTTCTATTTCTCTCGTTCTTTCTATCTGTTTGTTTCTATCTCTCTGTCGCTCTCCCTACACTAGTTCTCCCCTCCTCTTTTCCTTCCTCCTCATTCCTACTTCCTTTTCCCAAACCCTTGATAGACTATACTGCCCAAGGCTATGATATGACAGAATTTAAAGAACGACACCGATTATCAAAAGAATACGAAAAAGACGTTTCGACTCCCCTGACGGGAGCCTTGTTCACAATTATTTTTCGTCTTTTTCATATTCTTCCTAATGGTCGGGGTCCTTCTTTTAATTCCATTATGGGGTGTTTCCACGTAAGATCGAACAAAGCATGGCCGGTCGACCTCTTAAATTTATTTCAAAATTTTATATATTGTTGCCTGATGAGTGGAAAGAAGAGATCCGCAATTGGTTTTGCTGAAAAAAATTCTTTCGAAGCACCGAAAATCAATAATGACGACTAGGTGGAGTGCCACGCTTATCCGCTCTGCTGTTTTTCCCGACTTTGATTACACAAAATACACTAAAGCTACGTACTTCAAATTTGTTTAGCTAAATATATGCATGTTTTCGCTTGCGCTCAGTTATTTTTGGTTTCTCTGGGTAGTGTATATATTTTTATAAAAAATCTCAAATTCGACCCAGGAAACGTTTTTTGGCCTACTTTGCAGGTGTTTATTTCAGAAAAGACGCACGACAGAGCGGCGAAAATTCCCCATTACGTTCTCAGCATGCCTATTTATCAAAGTGCCAAATCTTATAATAATATCACTTTTCAATAAGGAGATACGATCGCGCTAACTTCAAGAAAACATCATACAGTGAAAAATTCTGACGACGATTAAAAAAAAAAACCCATTTTTTATATTTCTTAAAATTTCCCCACTTATTCTCTTGCACATCAGCTTTCACAGTCAATAAAAACATGTTGCATAATTTTGTTTCACTTGCATTTACGGCCCGTCGAATAAGGCCGTTGCGCAAGGATAAGCAACTGTGGATCGTACTTCCTACACGCTAAGTGTATAGAATGCAGTCCTATACTTCAGTTTCCTAAAGGCAAGCGGCACTGAAATAGCTGTCGGCTGCACTGAGGACGCCAATTTCGAAATGATTTGGTCACGGGAGCGGCCATGAGTGCGGAGTTACCGAGCAGGCGCGCGCGCACAGTCCGGCGTGTTCCGGTGCAGTGAGGGCTCGTTTTCGTCTCCTCAGACGGATAGATCGCGATACAGACGGGGGTAACTTCAACACATGTGCATTGGAGCGTCGCTATTTTATCCGCCCTTTGCTCACATCGCGGCCACGCGCTGTTAACACGGTGGAGGTAGAAGTGCAGACGTAGCAGACATTGTTTGCGCAATTTGTGTGTTCAAAGTAAACGCAAACAAAAGCACGTCTACAATACGAACTTGTATATTTAAACAAAAGCGTTCCGAGACGACTGATGTAACTTGGACACGGCTGTTGGGATTCCGACGCACGTGCTTGGCGCGTAAACAGAGGCGATCGGCCAAGGTCACAGATTCGATGGCTGTAGCTCGAGTTTCCCGGCCGCATTCGGCGCCCGCACAGGAAACACTTCACGGCGTCGACCTAGAAGTTGAAATTTGACTGCGTTCCCTCGCTGGTGCTGATGTGGAAGCACCCATACCCAGCATTTCGGGACATCGCCTTTAGTTCACCGTTTTTCACACCACGTGGCGTACAGAGCTTCGACTTTCAAAACTGGCACGATAACGCATGGCGCGCGGCAAACAAAGTGGCCATAAAAAAAAAAACGACAACAACGAAGCAGCTCGATGTCGACTATCGCCACCGAGAGCGAACCGTGATCGCTGACTGATAAGCGCAAGTCGTGTACGACGAGCGGTCGGTTGGTTGCTCGATCGTGAATCAAGTATTTTTTTTTTTTCAGTGAATCCGCGCGCACACGTCACTTGGCTGCGCTTGACAAACTCGTATTTCGAAAGGGCGTGCTGCCCTTCCTCTCGTCCTTTTCAATATATTTCGTGCGGTTGTATAGTTGTCGGCCCCACTAATTTCTTGAAGAAAGTTAGGACGTCCTTTTGTCGCGGCCGTTTTTGTAATCTGTGAAAGCTAATTTCGAGAAAATAATATCAGCCTATGAGATGGCGATGACGCTTTGAGAATATGTAGAGACAGGCTTCACGTAGCTAATATTTGTTGGCGTCACTTAACAAGTGAATTTTTTTCGCGCTATAGAGTGAAGGCAACGTGCCGTGCCGTATTCGCTGCCAGTGATAATCTTTTTTAAGAGCTCAAAACGTAGCAGAAATAAAGGCCTAAATTCATTACAGGGACGAAATTGCTGAATTATTTTCCTAATTTAAGCATTTTAAGAAAGACGCCTTAATTTAAACAACGCTCTTAACGTTTCTAGAGCACATAATAAAAGACGTCCGAAATGTATTTCATTGTACATGACATGCTATACAGCTCGTCTTCCCCTCTTTGCTGACTGTTCGTGAAAGCGTAATGAAACCAATTATATTCACATATGCGACCGTCCGCTGTGGTGATGTAGCGGTTACAGTGCTCGGGTTCTGACCCGAAAGCCGCGTTTTCGACCCCGTCCGCAGAGGTGACATTTCGATGGAGGCGAAATGGAGGAAGCGCGTATACTGTGCGATGTCAGAGCACGTTAAAGAACACCCTCCACGATGGCGTCCTTCATAATCATATCGTGGTTTTGTGACGTAAAACCCCCCGATGATATTTGGATGTACGCACATAACCGCAAAGCACACCTCTTTGTTTCACTGGCTATGCGGTCTGCACAACGGCATCAGGTCTTGGTTAGAGACCCGATTATTTCGGCCAGTTTTATTTAGAACGAAGAACGCGTACAAGCGAGTTTGAAGATAGCTCTCGTCTGGTTTCCTTGCTGCTACTATAGTGTAATTGTTTCTTTGCACGTATTGCTCAAGAACAGCGTGGTAATATTTTTACATGGTGATGTTTCTTAAAAAGTCCCTCGGTAGGACCTATTTATTACTTGCTTGACGCGCTTATTGGCGAGTTTTTAAATCAACCACTCATTGGTGCAATTAAATGTTTGACGCTAGTGCCATTCTACGCTTCTGGGACGCAACACAACACACGTTCAGGGGCCTTCTCACACTACATGACATTATCATAGTTTCTTTTTTTTTTTCGAACAGTTTCAAGCACCGGCGTGGCTGTGTTGTAGAACACCTGTTTTCCGTGCAGAAGTACTGGGTTCAATTTACGCGCGAGCTATTAATATTGTTCATTTATATGCAGCTACCTCGACCTTTCGCCCACGGGCAGTGCTTTTTTTTCACTCACAACGAAGACGCCGACACCAGTGTCGGCACCGGATTTTTCGCTACAGATAACTTTTTTGTGGAATACTTAGCCACCAATGAAATCACGCTCTGCTCCAAAAACGCGGGGTTGGTGTAATATCAGTATACTATAGCATGCCTCGTTCACATTAGGGACGCCTCTGATAAGACAACTACTCAATTTTTTTCAAAGAAAATTTGTGCCTCACATAACAATAATAATAATAATAATAATAATAATAATAATAATAATAATAATAATAATAATAATAATAATAATAATAATAATAATAATAATAATAAAAATATTCATAATAATAATAACATTAATAATAATAATAATAATAATAACAACAAATATATTATTCTCATATGAGTATTGTGTTACTGTTGTTGTTGTTGAAGAGTTTATTGTTTCACATTTGTTTTCACGGATGGATCTACAATGGATGAAAGCTCGTCTGCGGCTTTTCATATACCCGTATATAAAATAGAAAGAGATTTCCGGCTTTCTCGAAAGACATCGTCTACAGCAGCGGAGCTTGTTGCAATATTACAAGCTTCAAAATTCATTGTTGAAAGCCAGCAAAGGCAAAACTGGGTAATATATTCTGACTCCAAAGGAGCGCTACAAATGATTGAGGATTTTTATTTTCATATAGATGACAGCATAATATATGAAATCTTAAAAACAATTACCATCGGTTATCTGGACGGCCATGAGATATGTTTTCAGTGGCTTCCAAGTCACGTAGGAGTGATGGGAAACGAAAATGCTGACAAATTAGCCACTGCAGCACACAAAAAAGTTCACTTGACACCAGTGCCCGTTTATTTCTCAGAAAGCAAGAAGGTTCTTTCCGAACTGCGCCACAAATTGTGCAAAAACGTTTGATTTGACGAAAATACAAAGTCTTCACTCTTATATCAAATAGATCCGTCTCTCCGATTTACACCTAATCAAAAGATTGATAGACCATTTGACGCACTACTGCACCGTCTACGATTAGGTGTTGCATACACACCTCACTTCTTATGCCGCATAAAAACAAGAACGTCCCCGCACTGCGACCACTGTGATCATGTCGATGCGTCAGAGGAGCATATCATTATTGAATGTCCGCGAATCGACGAACAACGCGCTCAACTGAGTGATCGATTGAACCGCCTCGACAGACGACCATTTACGATTGGAAAAGTACTTGGACCACGGCCACATCCCGATAATCAAAGGCGCGCAGTGAGCGCCCTCCGTGATTTTTTAATGGACACAAATTTAATTAACTGTCTTTAGTTCTTATTACACCTTGCCACTATTTGTTCGGACTCTATCCGCGATGTGATCACAATATATGAACTGGACTACGCCCATATATACTGTGCTCATTCATTCGTTATAAGCCCTATAGTGTATATATGTACCAAGTGACTCTGATTATTTTTTTTCTTCTTTTATTCTTAATTTTTCCTATTTTTATGTTTATCTTGTGCATTACTGTCATGATGTTGGGATAGCCTGCTCCAACGTAGCCTACCTTCCCATATTTTGTCAGATATATACAAAAAAAAGTTTATTGAACTCTGCCGTAGGGATCGGCCGGTAGCTTGACCAACGACTCAAATCAACGGATCTTGCGGGCGAACGAGAAGCGCCATCGAGCAATGCGCGGTATACAGACAGACCTGCGATGTCGGAGGAGATGATGACCCACTATAACGTTCGTTGTTCTTCACTCTATTATTATTATTATTATTATTATTATTATTATTATTAATATTATTATTATTATTATTACTATTATATAAACGACAAACAGTGAGTAGTTGTCTTATAAAGGGCGTCACTAACGTAAACGAGGCATGTTACTATTGATATTACACCAAGCGCACGTTTTCGAACAGCGCGTGATTTCATTGTTGGCTAAGTATTGTTAGCGAAAATAAACGTTTTCCGGGGGCCAGAATTTGAGATAGATGCAAATAAATAGACAATATGAATATTCGGCTCGAGAGGAAATCTAATCCAAGACTTCGCACGGACAACAGGTGTTCTACACTGTTTCGATAAAAAAGCACTATAATAATGTCTTGTAGTTCGAGGATCCCCCCTTCACACATGTAATATTGCGTGGCAGAAGTGTAGAATCGCACCAGCGTCGTACATTTGAATTGCACAGTGAGTGGCTGCTGTGACAACCGACCGATTCTCAAGTGCACATGAATAAGTAATCAAACCGGCAGACGGCTGGAGGCGACGGGGCATGCCTGACGTTACTGACTGACTTTTTAAATAAAGTTTTCTCTCTCTGTCTTTCTTATTATCAGCAATACCATCTACAAAGAGTGCAGCTACGCATTTGCGCTTGTAGCCTTCCGGATCGAAGAAAAAAGAATTATGTCCTAGCGAGCATTTTGCATGCTGTACTTACAAAAGGCACTGTAGGACAGTTTGAAACAATATATATGTTAAGAGCACAGACGTACCTTTCCTTGCGGCAGGGTGGATGTGTCCGCCGAGAAATTAAGCGAGGCTAGCGACTGTGAAGGTGAAGTGAACGAAGCTCGATTGCGCTAACGCGTTCTCCTCTTAAATTCTTTAATTGGTTTATGCGCGCTTCGAAAATTTCCTTACAGGTTATACGCGGAGGATAAAATGTTCTGTCAGTGCACGGATATATGAATGTTGCTCAATGTCTTGAATAATAAATAGCGCAGAAACTAACGAATTATGTTGAGCGATAACGGTGGTTTAGCGAAATTAGGTTCAGTAGCCTTGCGTCATCTCTAAAGGGAATCGAGTGCCCGAGCCTCCGTGTCCCGAGCTTATCAGGGGACGCCCTTGTACTTTGCAAAAGAATAACTCTTGTGTGTATATAATGTACATAGTCTCTGTGAGCGTCTTATGCTGTGAGCTCACGCGCTAGCTGGGTAAGGGGCTGAGTAAGGCGGTGTGGCCTCTCCTTACACTCTCTCAGCAATCATGTGATGACGTCGGGGAACGAGATTCTGCAGACGCATGCTGAACCAACGCGTTGTATCCTAGTCAGAACGCGCTGGAACGCGCAACCACGTTCGGGTCTGCGTTCGGGTCTACGTTAACAACAACATAAGAGCATAAACACAACACAAACTACAACACTCAATACGCAACATTAACGGAAACAGCTAGTCGAACCGATGCAAACGCGGTGTGCTTCGCATCGCCTCATGCTCCCCCTTTGGCGGGAGATGGTGTCATTTTTTTTCGCGTACTTTTCGAATAATTACCGCCAAAGGCAAAACGTTGCAGTACCAACACGTGTAAAAAGCGTAGCGTTTTTTTTAGAGGCGAAGCTCCTAAAGCCGCGGGTCTGTACATCCCTGTCTCTTGGTACGTGACCCCCTAGTTCTATGACAGACAGACAGACAGACAGACAGACAGACAGACAGACAGACAGACAGACAGACAAATAACTTTATTGATGTCCTGAGGGACTAGCCGGGAACGACCCGCTGGGGCCCTCGGCTCGCCGCTGGCTGCTCCCATGTCGGAATCGGGAGGCCATGCCTCTCCGCTCTTTCACGGGCCCTCTGGACGGCCATTGACGGCGTACATGTCACAATTTTTACGGTAATAGTGGCCGTTTATCGTTGTAACACAGTAACATTGCGTAATACCAATCTTAATATAGAACTAGTGCATGAAACGGCCGCAAACGCACCATGAGCGGGCATGTAAGCCATGCCGTACATGACATGCGTTCCATAATTTGCATGTAAGGACCTGCTTTTAGGAGCTAAGCTCCTTAGGGTGTGGGTCGTTCCCTCCTCCTCCACCGTAGTAGTATGTATGTAGCCAGCCACCTCTAGTTCATGAATTGCTCAACGGATGGCGTTGTGTGTATATGTCCGTTCAGACAATGTACCTGGTCTACGAGGAGACATTGTACGGCTGTCGCGAACAGGTTAATTCACCTCAGCGTGTGTGTATATCTACCTAGGCTGTGGGACAAAGGTTTTTTATTTTTTATTTATTTTTTTTCCTTCTCTAAGGCACCTGAGAGTTGCCCACCCGTTACAAAGGGCATAGCCACAATACATCATCATCATCTTGGAAATAATATCACTAGATGGCGTTAGTGGTTTTAGTGGGATGGTGCCAGTTTTAGGGACAGACAGACAGACAGACAGACAGACGGACAGACGGACGGACGGACGGACGGACGGACGCACGCTTCGCCCCACTCATCATCATTCACTCCGTGGATATGCTGTAATTTTTTTATGTTCGTCATACAGTCATGTCACGCCATATCAAATTTGGTATATATCCAGGAAACGAAACGGCTGCGAGCGTGCCATGAGCGTGGAACGTAAGTCATGTCATACATGACATACATGTTATGATTTTTATGTTAATACTTGTCATCTATATTTGTCACGCAGTAACATTGCATAATACCAATTTCAGTATATATTCAGTGAATGAAACGGCCGCACGCGCACCATGAGTGTGGCATGTAAATCATGTCATAAATGGCATACATGTCATAATTGTTAATACCTGCTATTTATGTTCGTCATACACTCTTGACAAGCCTCAATATTTTTGGTATACCTGAAACTAAGAAACGGCCGCGAGAGCGCTAATAATGTGGCATGTAGATCATACCGTTCATGACATAAGTGTCATGAGTTTCATGTTATGACCTGTCATTTATATTCTTCATGCAGTCATGTCATGCCACAGCAACTTCGGAATTTCATACCTTCAAATCTGTATGCCATCTCGGACACTTTTCGTATGACATCACTCAACACATAGATAGCATATAAGTCATTGATTGTAATTAACCCGAACTCCTAATTAATGAGAACAATAAACAGAACAAACCAATGATATGAAATTGTTATCTACCACCTTATCGTAACTGTTCACCTTGAAACACTATATGTACTGTACTACATATGTGCTTCTACACTGAGAGCTTCCCCCCATAAGTTTAAATTAAATGGTTAGATTAGTGATAAATATTTATTACGGTTATGAAATTCCTGATGCTTCATCCACATAATGTACGTCACATCTGCAGACTTTTGCTGAGTTTTTACCATGATCAACGTCCACTTTCTCATCGATTTACCGACAGGTGATTCTTTTACCCCTGTAATGCTGCTTTCCTGCACTATCGATTTGGAAAAGCTCTTCAGGAAAAAAATCCACCCAGCGTAATCCCACGAAATTGCAAACACAAAGACAGGTTGTCCTACCGTACACGCCACTAGAGTGCAATTAGCGAATACGTTATCGTTGCGCTACAATTAGCTTTTCAAAAATCACCCCATACATTTTCAATGGAGGCACAAAAGTGTCTCGGGAAAAAATTCCAGCCGGCCGATTAAAAGTAATCGCGTTTTACCACATAAGGAGGTTGTCAGCATTAAGTGCCTGAAGTGCAATTAGCGAAAAATAAGGCATTGCTCAGTAATCATTTTTTGAAGAACGCTCCCCATAGAGTTACGCCCAGCGCTTCCCCTTGGGGTCGGCTTTGCCGCACTAGTCGATGTCCCAGATTGCTGGACATGAAACTCTGTCAGGAAGCTGCTAGCGCTCGCTTCACGTATACGGACGACGGCCGCTTTCGCCAGAGAAACTGCGCGGCACCAACTGATCTCAGTGGAAAACATAAACGTGGCGCTCCAGCGGCCAAATCAAAAGGGAACAAACGCAAAACTATAAAAAGCGTTGGGTAACTATAAACTATAAAAATAACTATATAAATAACTATATAAGGTAACTATAAACTATAAACTATAAAAGCGTTAGATAACCGGATGCGCCTGCCTATCTCAGATGACGGCAGCAGACGGCGTGTACTGGCCGTACGCGCGGTCCGCTTCTCACACTTCATTCGACTCCGATAGTCTTGCTCGCGCTTTGCTCTCCTCCTGTGCGTCCTATAGAGGCAAAGTATAGCTCTGAGCGAGAGTATTGTGCAGACTACCTTTCGGAGCAGAAGAAACTCATTTTTAAAGAAACGAAATTTTCGCAGAGTTACCGTCACACTTTGATGCCGCAGTGCATAAGGAACCTCGCGCGTACAACACTGATTTCCAGTCAATCACTACCGTGTCTCTCAAAGTTAATTTGCAGCGTTGAGACGTAATTACTCGATACAATATGATGCTAAATTCAAAAGCCATAAGCGATCACAAATGTCATACACTCTTCAGACCTACATGGTGCGCTCAGTCATGCGCAAGGGCCTTATTCAACGGGCCGTAAATACAAGTGAAACAAAATTATGCAACATGTTTTTATTGACTGTGAAAGCTGATGTGCAAGAGAATAAGTGGGGAAATTTTAAGAAATATAAAAAATGGTTTTTTTTTTAATCGTCGTCAGAATTTTTCACTGTATGCTATTTTCTTGAAGTTAGCGCGATCGTATCTCCTTATTGAAAAGTGATATTATTATAAGATTTGGCATTTTGATAAATAGGCATGCTGAGAACGTAATGGGGAATTTTCGCCGCTCTGTCGTGCGTCTTTTCTGAAATAAAGACCTGCAAAGTAGGCCAAGAAACGTTTTCTGGGTCGAATTTGAGATTTTTTATAAAAATATACACACTACCCAGAGAAACCAAAATTAACTGAGGGCAAGCGAAAACATGCATATATTTAGCTAAACAAATTTGAAGTACGTAACTTTAGTATATTTTGTGTAACTCATCACCAAAGTCGGGAAAAACAGCAGAGCGGATAAGCGTGGCACTCCACCTAGTCGTCATTATTGATTTTCGGTGCTTCGAAAAATTTTTTTTCAGCAAAACCAATTGCGGATCTCTACTTTCCACTCATCAGACAACAATATATAAAATTTTGAAATAAATTTAAGAGGTCGACCGGCCATGCTTTGTTCAATCTTACGTGGACTCACCCTATGTTACATCTCGGCCCGACGGGCTTCCGTCAAAACCTCGACTTCAAGGCTATTCTATACTTTAATGGCGTGCACGCATGTTGCAGAAAAACGAAAAGCCAATAATTTCCTCGAGAGCCCACTTCATTAGGATGGTCACTGAATTAAGAGATGTATGCGAGCAAATGGAAATTTCGCCAGAACTGTGTATTGCATAGGTGAGGTGTTTATCCTTACTACCGTTTTAGTGTATAATTGCAAATGGCCTTTACTTGATCTATCCGCTCTAGAGTTGACTGCAAATTCTTTATTGTTATATGTGTTCGCCGTTGTGTCGCGATACGAGCAGGAGGAACATATTAGTTCTCTGCCTGTAATGAATCCTTCCGAGTGTCGGAGGCTCTGCGAGCGCGCGATCGTATCGGATGTGCAGCGTTCCGGCTCCGACAATTTTTGCTCGGAACTACGGAATACTTCTTCGAACCTCCGAGAACATCTCTCCACCGTTCCCCGGAATGTGATCCGGTTCATCTGGATGCCACATTTCGGCTGGCGGGCTCCATCTACGACTCTTACGGGCGATTTACGTCTCGACAACGCCGGTGGCGTCGCTAGGCTCAACAGCCATGGCGCCTCCCGGTAGAACGGACGGCCGGCCCCGCACCGCAGCCGCAACCGTGGTGGACACCCAAACTGGATATGATCCTCACAGCATGGTGTGGAGCACCGTACCCTCTTCGGACAGCCGACCGGAGCTGCCCCAATCCTTCAAGAGCGCCGCGCCTGCTGCCGCGGTCGCTCGGCGAGAGCAGGTGAGCAACGCAATCACGGCGGCCACCACCGACGCGGCGTCCCTTGCCGCAGCTGCCGACGCGGACGCTGGCGCCTGTTCCTCAACACTTTCACCGCCTGAGACGCGCTCCGCGGGCCCGCAGCGGGGGCACAGAAAGCCTTTGTGGCGGCCTCAACCCCTGCCGAAGCCGGAATCAACGGATTTCGTCGTTGTTCTCAAACCCCGGACTCAGCTGTCCTTCGCCGACGTTTTCCCCGAGAACGGGGCCGGTCGCGCGCTCATCGCCCACCTCGGAGCGACCGCGACACGGCTAATCACTGTTGTGATGGTGCGGGAACAAAATCTCATCTTAGTGTACACCTCGAACCCGCTCATAGCGGACAAACTTATCGGTGAGTTTGCGGTTCCCTCACCCGCCGGACTGGTGCCCCTGTTCGGGTACTTGCGCGCGGACACTCGAGACTCCTGTTACGGAGTAGTGACAGTGCGCAGCTCCGACACCGAAGCCGCTCTTCGTGAGAGCCTTTACTGGCCCGAAGGCGAGATTCTACACGTGCGGCGACTGGGCACCTCTAACAAGGTGCGCCTGACCTTTTCTGGCAAGGTGAAGCCTAAGTACGTGTCCTATGACGCCCTGCTCATCCCAGTGCAGCCATACAGAAAAACTGTTCCGGCATGCAGTCGGTGCGGCTCCGTTGGACATCGACCCGACGCCTGTCCCGGCCCCAAACCTAGACTTTTGCGGCATCTGCGGAAAAGCGGTACCGCTCACGGATGGCGCCCGTGCCCCTCATGAGTGTACGCCCAGGTGCGCTCTATGTGCCGAGACCCACGTCACCGGGGACCGTTGCTGTAGGGAACGCTACAGGGCGCCACCCCCCAAGCCGCCCACTCCTACATCGGAAGGTCAAGCCGGCCGCAAGAAGAGAAAACGTCGACGCCCACGGAATCTGGGCTCTCGGGCATCACCGCAGGGGGCTCAGCCACCTGCCATCAACCCTGTCCCGCCCAAGAGGCCTACTGCAGGGCAGGCTTCGCCCGCCCCACCCAAACCGAACCCGCCTTCACCTGGACTTAAACCTGCTGCCCAGGGAGATTCATCGTGGGCCAACCGCGTCCGGCAAGGATCCCAGGTGAGCGGCTCGGGCGGCGCAGCCTCTCCGCCCAAACCCTCTGTGAT
The DNA here is from genome assembly GCA_030522465.1 of Rhipicephalus appendiculatus. NCBI lineage: Eukaryota > Metazoa > Arthropoda > Arachnida > Ixodida > Ixodidae > Rhipicephalus > Rhipicephalus appendiculatus. Next base: position 59,533 of record JALIZH010019353.1, read on the forward strand.
ATCCCAACCCAAACCGCCAACCCCTTCCACTCCCACACGGGAACAAATTGAATTCCGCACGTTGCAAGCCCAAGTTGCCTCGTTAACTCAGGCGGTGGAGGCGCTTGCGAACCGCTCGTCCTCAACTAACCCGACATCCTTCGGGCAGGCACCAGAGGCGATGGATAGTGCCCCCTCCGAGCACAGAGACACCGCGGCGCACATCGCCCCGCTTGAGGCGCGTCTAGGCGGCTTAGAGTCCCAGATGGCGTCCATAGTGACAACGATCGAGGATCGATTGGCTGCCGCCCTCCAAACCGTTTTCGATCGCATCCCGGGCATGATAGTTGCCCAGATGCCCCAACTCTCTGTTAGCACTCGCCGTCCTAAGCTTAGGCGGGTATCTCGTTCTCAAGCGCCCCGGCCTCTTTCCCAGGTGGCCGAGGTAGACGAGCAGTCTAGCAGTTCAGCTGCGACCTCGGAAGTGAGCACCGGATCGAGCAGTGGAGCCCCTATGGACCCCTTTGCTCTCCCGGAGGCCCTCCAAACGTTTAATTCCCACGATGGCGGGCAACGGCCCTAGATGGCGCCGCGGCCGCGCAAATTCGGACCCTTTTACAATCCTACAGTGGAATTGCCGGGGATTTAAGGCACGCACTAAGCGGGCTGCTCTCCGGCTCCACTTAGAAACCTATCCGCATTTGCCCTCGGTAGTGGCCCTTCAGGAGTCGGGCGAGCACGCTGCCCTCGCAAATTATACCGTGTACCAAAGAGATGCGCAAACCGCACTCTGCGTGCATCGAAATTACACTGCCAATCCAGTGGTTCTCGACTGCGATCCGCTTTACTCGTATGTTATGGTGACTCTCCTCCCGCTTCGGAAGCAGGACCCGTCCCTACATATCCTCAACATCTACAGTTCTCCCAAACTGCCTAATGTAACTTACGCTGATGTATTTAGCAAAGCCCTTACCGTCGCAGGCAGGGAGCCGCTTATCATTGTAGGCGACTTTAACGCCCCTAGTCCTCACTGGGGTTACCGTAAGGAAGAACGGCGTGGTAGAAAGTTGGCGGAACTTATTTCCACCCTGGGCCTCACTATCCAAACGGACCCTGTACACCCGACGCGCATTGGTAACTCTGTAACTCGAGACACATGTCCGGATCTCACACTTACCAAGCACATCAAGTATGCAGAATGGCTCAACACCGAGGAAACTCTCGGCAGTGACCACTGCATTCTTCTCACTACAATTCGGACACATCCCCTTACCCGTCCCCATCAACAAGCGAAACTTCCGGACTGGGACAAGTTCCGTTCGGAGTACACGACTCCGGCACCCATAGCTCAACAAGGCTACGCCACTTGGTCTCAACACCTTGTGACGTCGCTTCGCCAAACTGAGCAGACGGTTCAGCTCTCAGAGGCCACGCCGGCGGTGGATAACCATCTCCTGCGTCTCTGGGAGGCTCTGGCATAGCCTAATCCGCCGATGGCGCCGACAAAAGCATAACCGTCAGCTCAAAATCCGCATAGCAGCCCTCACCCAAGAAGCAGCCGAGTACGCGGCCCAGCTCGCTGACTCCAATTGGGTAGAACGCTGCAACAATGCCGCTAAGCATATGTCGAACCGCAACACGTGGCGTTTCTTCAGGGCCCTCATCGACCCTAGCCAAACGCGCACAGAAACGCAAAAACATCTTCAACGCGCGCTCCACGCCTACGCGGGTGACGCGGATAAATTGGCACAGGCTCTTAGGGATAAATATCTCTGTGGCCGGCAGGACCCCATCGGACCTGCGTTCTCATATGCAGGCTCGGAGAACGCAGACTTGGATCGTTGCTTTCAACTCCACGATCTGAAGGCGGCCCTGTCCAAAATGAAGCGAGGAACGGCGCCGGGTAGGGATCGAGTGACGGTTAAGCTTTTAGCCAACCTCCCAGACCCGGCCTACATTCACCTCCTCGACTACTTCAATCAAATTTGGGAGGGGCGCGAACCGCTACCACTTGATTAGGAAAACGGCTCTGGTAACGTTTATTCCCAAACCCGGCAAGTCTATCAACATCGAAAATCTACGACCCATTTCCTTAACCTCGTGTGTGGGGAAGCTTATGGAAACAATGGTTAGAGATAGGCTTTCCGATTACCTCGAGGCCCGGCGTACCTTCGCCGACACTATGTACGGCTTTCGTCCACATCGCTCTGCTCAGGACATTCTCCTGCAACTCCATCGTGACGTTATTGAGCCGATCGAGAATCCCAGTAACGATAAGGTAGTCCTCGCCTTAGATCTCAAAGGGGCTTTTGATAACGTTACCCACGAAATCATTCTTACCCATCTGTCCCAAACGGACTGTGGGCATAATACTTTCAGGTACATCCGTCAGTTCCTGACAGAACGGCAGACGTACCTCCGCATTCAAGACAAGGAGCATGGCCCGTATCCTTTGGGTACTCGAGGAACACCACAGGGAGCGGTCCTCTCTCCTCTTCTGTTTAATATCGCCATGGCTCACCTCCCCCCACTGCTGAAGGATATCCCCGGTGTGCGGCACGCTCTGTACGCCGACGATATCACGCTGTGGGCAACCCAGGGTTCTCTTGGCAGCATTGAGGCCAGCCTGCAGCAAGCAGCATCGGTCGTGGATGACTACGCCCACCGCTGCGGCCTCGAATGTTCGCCAACAAAATCGGAGTATGTGCATCTTCGCCCCAAACCAAAAGATACGACACACATCGCACTTTCCTTACGCACCGGACCAATCCCGGAACGCGAAGAAATCCGCGTCTTGGGGCTCTTCATACACACGAGCCGGAAAGTCGATACAACCATGCGCAAGTTACGTACGGTCGGGGATCAGGTGGGCCGCATGGTCCGTCGGGTCTCGAACAAGCGAGGGGGTCTCAGAAGCCGCGATGCTCTGTGCCTCGCCAACGCTTTTGTGACCAGTCGAATCCTGTATTCGACACCCTACCTACGTTTGCGCAAATGTGATGTGAACACGCTCGAAGGCATTCTCCGCAAGATATACAAGCGCGCCCTTGACCTCCCCATCTCGACGTCTAACCAGCGTCTTGCAGATTTGGGCATGACCAACACATACGGGGAACTCAAAGAGGCCCATCTCAACAACCAGTACCCGCGGCTTACCAAGTCGCACGCTGGGAGATGTCTCTTAAACCGCCTCCACATCTCCTACACCTATCAGGGAGAAGAGCGGACCACGATCCCGGAGGACTGGCGTGGTGCGTTGGTTATCCAGCCTCTGCCCCAAAACATGGTTAGGGAGACTCATGAAGGCAGGCGAACTGCGCGGGTTACAGCCTTGCAAAGACGCTATGGGTCCCGTCTTGGAGTCTTCTACACGGACGCGTCTGGCCCTCACCACGGGGGGTGGTACACGGCAGCCGTAGTCCATCAAAACGCGCCTGTTCACGGGCTCACTTTTCGAGCCCCGGACATTACTCAAGCGGAGGAAGTCGCCATAGCTCTCGCCGCAGCGGACCCCGCATCTCGGATCATTATTACCGATTCGCGGAGTGCGTGCCAAAATCTTACGAAGGGTCGCATCACCAATCGCGCTGCTCAAATCCTGAAGGGTTGTTTTATCTGGACCGCCCAAATACACGTTTAGTCATCTGGACCCCAGCTCACGCAGGACTAGGTGGTAATGAGGCTGCCGATGCCTCGGCCCGCGCGCTTGATTCCCGGGAACCTCCTCGCCTTCCATCGCCTGACGATCCAGAACCTAATCCGGTCACCTCATTTCGCGACATCACAGCGATGTACAAATCGAACAGGCTCCGATTTCCGCCCCCCGGCGCCGGGCCTGCCTAAGGCTGACGAGCGCTGGCTCTTACGCTTATACACCAACACAGTATTGTGCCCGGCGATACTTAAGCATTTCAATGCGGCCTTCTCCGGGGAATGCCCACACTGTGATCATCCGCTTGCGGATACATTCCACATGGTGTGGGCATGCCCATCTAACCCGGCGGTCCCCCCCAATCACCTCCCAATCACCCCCTACCCGAGAGAGCTGGGAGGCTGCCCTGCTCGGCTGCTCGGCCTTAGAGGGTCAAAGAGCCCTCGTGGCCAGGGCGCGTGCCGCCGCGGAAGCCACAGGGGTCCCGGACTAGGGACTCCTCCTAGAGTTTGTACAGGGTCGGCCCTTAAGGCCGCCCCTATCTCTCTTGTAAATAGTCTAAATAAATGTTTTTCACCACCACCACCACCACCGAGTGTCACACCGATGTTGAATAAATTCCATGGAAGAAAAAAAAAGCTGGGTAGCCGAGTGGTTGCGACACTCGCCTTTGAATCGTGGGT
>JALIZH010019354.1:0-42598 GCA_030522465.1 Rhipicephalus appendiculatus
AGCGCGAGCAGTCGGTTTTGTCAACCAAGAAACTCGCTAGCAGACGCTGCTTGCGTCGGCCTCGCGAGGCGAGAGAGGGCGGGGGAGCGTAGGAGCGGAGAGAGAGGGGGGACGCGCATGCGCAGTGGGAGTGTGGGCGCCGCGGGCAGGGATGCCTAGAGGAGAGAGGGGGGGGAGCGTAGGAGGGGAGGCGCATGCGCAGTGAGGGTGTGGTTGCCGGGGGGGGGGGGGGAATGCCTAGAGGAGAGAGAGGGGGAAAGGAGGTTATTTATTTATTTTTTTAAAGGGTTTGCGCATGCGCAGTAAGGGAGGGCACGCGGCACACCACCACCACCACCACCGGATTAAGCTTCTCCATAAGATGCTTCACATCTAAAAGAAGAACCCGAGGCGACGAAGACGAATTTCGAGGCGGCGTTCTTTGAACCTTTTTTCGACAGCCATCGCAGGGCGCCTTGCGCACCCTTCAGTTTCACGGCATGGGTGCGGCTGGGCGCCTTTTGTTGATCCCCTTCCTGCGACGCCGCTGCCTCTGCAGCTCGCATCGATCATCGGTTTTGCCGCTGCCTCTGCAGCTCGCGGCAGTCGGTTTTTCAACCAAGGAACTCGCTGGCAGACGCGGCCTGCGTCGGCGTCGCGAGGCGAGAGAGGGGGCAGCGTAGGAGAGGAGAGAGAGGAGGGGACGCGCATGCGCAGTGGGAGTGTGGACGCCGCGGGCCGGAATGCCTAGAGGAGAGAGGGGGGGAGCGTAGGAGGGGAGAGAGGAGGGGAGGCGCATGCGCAGTGAGGGTGTGGTTGCCGCGGGGAGGGATGCCTAGAGGAGAGAGAGGGGGGGAGAGGAGGTTTTAGATGCGAAGCATCTTATGCTCGGGCTCTGTCCGTCCCTCCCACGTCCCGCCTCCCCCGTCCCGCGTCCGGCCACTTTCATGAAGTAGGGAAGCACCCATTATGCGAACCAGAACACTGTAGTAATATGAAGACCGTCAACCCTACTACAATCATCAGAGTCATGGCCGAGAGCACAGAGAGGCTGCTTAGTAATGGCTAGGCAGGTGGTGTCTGTCGCCCAGGTTGACCCCATTCCTGGAGTCATGGCCGAGAGCGCCGAGAGGCTGCTTAGCAATGGCTAGGCAGGTGGTGTCTGTCGCCCAGGTTGACCCCATTCCTTGATCTTGCTTGCATGTGTTGGGAGGGTGCTTAGTCCTTCCCACGTCCCACAGCGCATGCGCGTCCCCTCCCCCCACTCTCTCCTACGCTCACCCCCTTTCTCTCCTCTAGGAATCTTCTACTCTACGGAGCGGCCCCCGCGTCCCCTCCCCTATCCTCTCCTACGCTCACCCCCCTTTCTCTCTAGGAAGCATCTACTCTACGGAGCGGCTCCGGCGTCCCACAGCACATGCGCGTTCTTTCCCCCCTCTCTTCTCTTGGAATCCTCTATTCTACGGAGCGGCTCCCGCGTCCCACACCCCCCACTGCGCATACACGTCCCCCCCCGTCATCTCCTCTAGGAATCCTCTACGGAGCGGCGCGCACGACAGCTGCATACTCCCGCTGGGGGGCGCCACGGTAGTTCCGCGGTATGAAAATGACGGAGCGCGCGCGCCTCATTCTCTCTCCTGTGCAGCGTCGCGATGAGCGCCCGGACCGCTGCCGTGAAATGAGAGCGGCGACGTTCCTCCCACTCACGCTAATTATCTCCCCGCTGCTTCGCATCCACACATGGTTCCCTTTAGCGGGAGATGGGGAATTTTTTATTTTTATTTTTTTTAAAGGGTTTGCCCATGCGCAGTAAGGGTGGTCACGCCGGCACACCACCACCACCACTGGATTAAGCTTCGCCATAAGATGCTTCACATCTAAATGTCTTACTTGGCACGCCGGACAAATTGTATCCAACGTTGGCGTCTCTCCCTCTTCCAGTAAGCCTTTGGCAAGCGGTAAAACTTTGTTCCAGGTGAATTGCTGCACGTATTGTCACAGCCCACAACACAACAAACATTGTTGCTGCTACGCTGAGCCATGGAACGACCGCCAATGAAGAAACATTTTCTAAAATTGCGGAAAAACACGAAGGAGCTGGCACGAATGCTGCCACCGGCCGCGGCGTTCCAAAGCTTCTCATCACCCCAAGGACGCGCGCGCCGCCGCTAGAGGCGTTCGCGTCCGCGGAGAGTTAGAAGCGCAGTGTGCCCATAGCTTCCACTCCAGAATCCGCCTTTTTTTTTTTTTCACGATGCCACTGCGCATGCGCGCTTCCCCTAGCGGAATAGTCGCGAAACATCCCTTCATCTCGGGGGCTTTGCTTCTAGCAATACCGGTGGTCCCGGCCCCTACCAAAACCCCATCAAAACGGCAGAGGGCAGCACGGGAAAATTCATTCATTCACAAAACTTTATTAGCAAGAGTCACGAAGCCCGGTCTTTTCATACCGAGGCGGGCCGAGTCCGTGTCGATACCGTCAGGCCGAGCCTTATGGCACCATCGTGGACCCTCTGGACAGACCGTAGTTGGTCTTGATATGAAGAGCTTGAGAACATCTTCTGCCAGTGAAGCCATTTTTCTTCGGGGTCGGCTAGAGTCGCGAGACAGCCCGCAAGAATGTGTCTGATTTGAACAATGTCATTGCACGCGTTACATTCTTTTTTTTATATCTATATTTCACTTTCGGGGTGAACTTAAAATGAAAGAGGCTTATCTTTTTTAAAACCTCCATGGAACGAACAAACAAGTACACCAGCGTGTTTCTTTCGACTCTTATTTTACGAACGTTTATTTGGAAAACGCATTCTTTACGGAGGCCTCCATAAATTCTCAACGTTCGTTGCAACTTCACATCCTCGCAGAGTGTGGCCTAATTTTAATTTGAAAATTAGACACCCACGACGAAACGTTCTCCCGACCTAACAATCAGTATACTTTGGTTCGCGTTCAAAAGAAGAATAAACAAAACACAGCCCACGCTGTTGCCTTTTATTACCAACAATATGGCGGATGCACGTGCTGCGCGGGCGCTAGACCACGCGGACAAGTGCGCGCGGGAGGAGACTTAAAAAAAAAAGAAATAGCGGTCACGTGTTACCGAGCGTGTACTCATCCCCCCCCCAACCAATCTCTCTCTCCTTCTCTGTCATCGCTCTCCTTTCTTTCATAGGATTAATCAACTCGGCGACCATCACCGCCGCCCCCCTCGCGCGCCTCTTGTTTTGCTTTCTTTCGGCGCCGTTTTCAGAACCGAGGCCGCATGCGACAGGGGAGTGCACCCCCGCCCCTTTGCTTTGTTCGCATGTCGTTCCTGTTTTACTTAAATTTTGTTTCCGCTAGCGGCGGCCGGCGAAATGGCCGCGAGGGGACGGAACGTGAACGACAACCGAATAACAGGCCGATTCTGGCCTCTTCGTTCCATCTCTGCTACGAGCGGCACCTCCCCTTTCCCAAACCTCCTTTCCCAATCTTTCCACCTCCTTTCCATTTCCCTGTAGCGTTGACGGCGCGACGGTCAACGCATTTTTTGCTTTCGTCGCGATTTCTTTTTTTTTTTTTTTGTTTTCTTTCGAATCGCCGGCTTTTCCTTCCTCCTCGCTACGGGCGTATAGTGGAAAGGGTTTCGTTCCCGCGGTGCACGGTCTTTTTTGAAAAGTAACGCCAGCGGGGACGCTACGCCAGAACGTGGTCAGAACTGACTGCCGTCGCTTGGCTGGTTGGAATAACGCAGCGATATGAGGTGGAAGCCAGGTTGACGATCACCGTCTCCTTTTTGTCGGAGTGTCTCGAATTGTTCGCGTGCAGAGCGACTTGGATAATTATACCGCCTCCGTGCAACTGAACGACGCACCTTTTGGAAAGTGACACTGTCTCGGTGTGGCCTGTGGAGGAAAGGAAGATATTAAGTGTGAAAGTGAAAGACAGTCCATCTCGTCGGATGAGCTTCGTCATGAAGCTAGCCTGGTTGGCCTGCGTCGTTACAACCGGTGAGTTCGTGGCTTCATCGCGCGGGCGATCGTGAACGTCCGTTTTAGTTAAAGGGCTAGATTCTGAAGCAACACGTTATCACGTCGATGCATCGGCACTGCGTCTTATTAGCGGCTTGTTGGTCATTCCATGTAGGTGGCTTTGCTCCGAAGAGGTATACATAGGCGTGCGCACGAGGGTAACAGCCCCCCCCCCCCCCCGCTGTTCACTTTAGAAGGGGAAAATCTGCCCCATACATTGACTAAGTAGGGGGGGCGCTGCGATGAACCTTCGCCCCCCCCCCTGATGGGGAACCCTACGCACGCCTATGGAGGTATATACATGTGCTTTGAGTAGACTTACTGAAGCAGGGTTATTCACGTAAAGTGGCGGTTTGTGCGTTCAATAATTTTTTTTTTTTTTTTGAAAGGGGGGAGTACTTCACGTGCCGTTGACATCGTACTGAGTATGTGTAGGTGCACGCGTTGATAGTGACTGCAGCAGCTTAGTGGCTATAGAGTATTTCGTGGCTGAGCTCGAAATCACAAGTTCGAACCCGAGTGGGCTCGTTTCGAAGGTGTCGACCGTGCGGTCATGCAACAAGGCTCGTCTGCCGAGCTGTATGCGCGCGTTTAGGAATCTGATAGGCGACGTAGTTTAATTAGGGGAGGGACAACTTACTAATCTCCCCATATTCGTCTATAGGAGGGTCGGAAACCTTTTCAGACGGAGGGTCAAGTTGCACGAAGCCGATACAGCAGGGGGCTGGACGGCAAATCAAGGGGGGGGGGGGTGGGAGGTTTAGGAGGCAATGGCGTAGCCAGGGGGTGGCACACCAGGCCCGTGCCCCCCACCCCCCGAAAGTTTTTTTCGCCATAGCATACAGAACGCAAAATGACCATTTGCCTCAGATCAAGGAGGTGCCCCTCCCCCCTACCCTCCCCCGAAAAACATTTCTGCCTACGCCCCTGGTAGGAGGATTTGCAGACAAAGAGAATAAAAAAATTGGCGAATGGATAATAACTTACAAAACTGGATTATAACAAGATTATTTTCAGACCGCATGTCACAAACAAAGTTGCAATAAAACATAGGTATCAAGCGTAGATGCCATTTTAGGTCGAAACTGCCTTGTCGGCTTTCAGGTAGGAAGTGATAAGCGAAGGGTGGTGGGGCCGAGGCCCGCATAATACTGCCCCGCGGGCCGCAGGTTTCCGACCCCCTGGTCTGTGGCACATTACCATAGGCGTGCGCACGGGGGGGGGGGGGGGTGCAGAGGGGGACGAGAGGGGGGGGGGAGGGGAGGCGCAGCCCCGTACATTGACATGATAGGGAGGGGGGGGCGGAGGGGAGGCGCAAAGTCAGCCCCATACATTGACATGATAGGGAGGGGAGTCGCTGCGACCAACCTTCGCCCCCCCCCCCCTGAAGGGGAACCCTGCGCGCGTTTATGCATGTTACTACAAATCGTCTCTGTAATGCGAGAGCCTTACTTGGCTCATTGTGCGACCCCGCTCCAGCCAGGAAACAAAGCTTAAGGCAGCTTCGCACTAGGGGTGCCAAGCCTGAAGGAAGTGCGAAGCTGGGCGGCCTTTGTTTCTCTTCAGTTTTCTCTTTCTTTCCTCCTCACTTTCTTCCTTTTCCTCCCTTTCCGTTTGTTTCGTGCTTTTTCTGTCTTCATTTCTACTTATTTCTTCCTCTCTCTTTATCTATTGTTCTTTCTGTTTTTCTTCCTATTTTTTCCATTTCTCCCTCTTTCTATTTCGCGCTTGCTTCCTCTTTTTCTATTTTACACGTGGTTTTGCCTGCGTTACGCCAAGCGCATTAGTTGTTTTTTTTTTTGCTGATCATGATAAGCGACCATCATCAAGGCGCTCGAAGAACAAGAGCAGAAAGACTTCTTATTGACGCTAGCGCGCGCTCCATATGATACGCATGGCGCGTTACGCCAAGCGACGACGACAGCATACGACAGCATACGACAGCCAGGCCCCCCTAAAGTGCTCCGCACTTAATATACGTCGTCGTCGAGGGCGTGCACACGGTTGTTTGAAAAGCGAACATTCGTAGGTGGCCACTACTAAGGCTTCCCTCCATAGGCTTTGTTTTCTTTATGTAGTGCCATATAGATCTCGATGTCTGGAGTGACATTAATCTTTGTCCATCAGTATATAAATTCAAATGTGTGATTTACAATTTCCTTGGGTGGATAATGGCAGCGCACCGTTTTTTTTATTTTGTTGTTGTTATCGCCAGTGGCGTAGCTAAGGGGGGAGGGGGGTTCAACCCCCCCCCCCCCCCCCACCCCTCTGAAGTTTTTCAATTTTGCTTCCGTACATATACACGCACACATACAAATGCACGCACGAACATACATAATGTATAATTGACCCCCCCCCCCCCCCCCCCCCAAAAAAAAAAAAAAAAGAATTCTGGCTACGCTCCTGGTTCTCGCTGCTTTTTACTTTGTTTTTGCTTTGGTATAGTAGAGCGTATCACGCGCCTCACCTTCCTTCTGACGGACGAGATCTCCAGAATTAACACGTGTATTTTTCATTGATAATTACACGCATATCCTAGGATACCTCTTCTTTTTTGTCCGCCACGGTGGATCAGCGGTTACGGTGCTCGGCTGCTAACCCGAAGGTCGCGGGTGCGATTACGGCAGCGGCGGCCGCATTTGGGTGGAGGCGAAATGATAGAGGCCCGTGTACTGTGCGATGTCAGTGCAAGTTAAAGAACACCAGATGGTTGAAATTTTCGTAACCCTCCACTATGGTGTCCCTCATAATCATATCGTGGTTTTGGGACGTAAAACCCGAGATCTTCTTCTTCTTCTTCTTCTTCTTCTTCTTATTATTATTATTATTATTATTATTATTATTATTATTATTATCATTATTATTATTATTATTACTATTATTCCTTTTACTACGTAAAAGAGATCGTTTCTCTGGTTAAATTAGTAGGTTTTGTGACCCCTCAAAGCTACAAGCCAGGACTTTATGTTGAAATACATCGCAGTAGATCAATTTCGACCGCCTAGGACCCTTCAATGACCGCGTAAGTTTGAACGTACCTTTGGAAATGCTGAACGCGTACGTATGTACGCTTTCAGCAACCTTCCGTGCTCCTTTCGAGAGAGGTGTATAGAGTTACGAAAGACAAACATATATAAGCTACGCTGAAAAACATATACATTCAAGCGAGGTCGTTGAAATAGCCGTTGAAGCTTAAACGGTGCGAGACTGCTATAGATGTGGAAAAGTTGTGAGATTTATGCACTCCAGCATGTTGAGCGTGAGCGTGTTGAAGATATCTTCTCTGCGGACTTTACTTGAGCTTGGTGTTCGTAGTGTACGGAAATATGAATATCTGGCTACCACCAAAAGAGGGCTTTAGTAAAACAAGGATAGAACAAATTTGGACAGACATGACAAGCTTATGCATCTTCTATCTCATATTAGCAAGTATACAAAAAAAAGACAAAAAATGTTTATTCACATAAATTTCCCTTCACGTCTTCGTGTGAAGTGGAGTCGTACATAGCCTACAGCAGCCATCCCCTTAACAGGACCCCTCGAGTGTAACGATTCCCAGGGACGAACTACTTTAGGACAGGTGCCCTGAGAGACGCCCGGTGCGCCAGCCAACCAGCCAGACTCGCTCAATCAGCCAACTGCTTATATAGGAACAGTCAGTTATGTCATGAGACCTGCCAACTCCAACGCTCGTTATACGCTGCGGCCCCTCCGCCGAAAGAGCCACTCGGTTTCGAAAGCCGGAAGGCCAGCACTCCGGGCGAACAGTCGAGGCCCACTTTTTTGGGCTGCAGTCAACCTGGACGCATATCAACTCCACCCGGCCCGTGTACATACATGGAACCCTGACTCCATTGGAGATTCGGGACCATTCAATTATTCTACACAGACCTCCCATCGCCGTTCTCTCTAATGACCAACCATCAGCGCTCCTCGGAGTGAGGAGACTGTGACAACGACTCTGGTGATAGGTATTGCGATTTGAGGTACTTTGTACCTCTATGTGCATCTACGGGTAAGATCAGATGCCAGCATGGGCGTCTTCAGGGTTCTCCATTTGGAGGGGGGGGGGGGGGGGCGTTTCACCCCTCGCTCCTGTTGGTTAAGTTTGAAAGAACGAGCTTTGACTCCGGTTGACTCGGAAAGAACACAGTGGCGTGGCTTTGGTCACCGGCTTTCCGGAGATAAAGGTGCGAAGTGAACAGCTTTTGGAATTCAATATCAGGGGCCCCCCTGCCGCCATTGTCATCAAAAGCCTGCTTGGCCACAACCTTGCACTTGCAACCTTGCAACAGAATGACGTGCACAGGTCAGGCAGAGTAATGGTGTGGGGCAGACTTACTTGGCGTCCCCTTAGAATATAGGGGGGCAGGCAATTTACTTGTTATTTATACACGTGATTTCAACAAAAAGAATTGTCTATCGATTGTTCAGTGCTAGACCATCATGACATCTTTTTTTTTTCTTCTTCCTGTTCGAGCTGCAGTTTCTAGTATGCATCACCTCCACGCACAGCGTACCGCCTTTCTTTTTTAACCGAATTTACTTTGCTATTCCGCAAAATCGAGTGAGTCTGCCGTTTTAAAGATGCCGAAAAAAAAACTATAGATGGCTTGCACAGATGTCACTGAAACTTCCCTGTTGGAGTACGAACGGACGCGAAGATTGTTACGTCACGTTTATGTTATGAGTATACATCGCATGCAGGTTATTTTGTTATTCGTGCACAGATGCCAGAAGCGTTCCAGCGGCGTCGTTATCGCATCGAAGCAGCTTAACGGCTACGTGATTTTTGCTGCCTTGACGTCATCAAACCCGCCATGTTTGAGTAATAGTACGTCCATGACGAAGCTGCATCCATAACGTCACTGCAATTTATCGATAGGCTTGGCTGTGTCCGTCTGTTTTGCCAGTCTGTCTATACTTTCCGTTTTGTCGTCGTTCTCACCGTTATGCTGAATCGTTAGCAAGAGGGAGGTGCTATGTTTGCTTGGTCCACGCAGGTCGCAGAAGTGTGGAAGCCCGAACTGCACACACGGTCGTCGGCAGGATTTTCTCTTGGGGGGTGCAAACGACTGTTGCATCGCGCCTGGGGGAGGGGGAGAGCACTGATCTAGCTTGGGTAAGGGCAAGTGCTGGTGAGGCTTGAGGGGGGGCAAGTGCCCCTTTTGCACCCCCCCTGCCAACGCCCATGCCTGCACATTGTTTCTCATCCTATCTTCATTTCCATTTCTCTGCTAATCTTGCATTCCTACGCTTTTCCACCGGAGATGCTACGATGTGCTCCATTCTGGGTTGCAAAAAATAAGACCACTTTAAGTTTACTAACAATAACCGCTCTTCACGCGGTTGGCTGCCGCCCTGATCTGGTGTCCAGCGGGAGCAGAGCCCCAGATAATATGCTGCAGATCAATTGGCTTCATTCTCGGGAGAGAAGTGGCAAGTCGCGTATTGGCTGGTCTGAAGGCGCATCTTTACCCTTTGGGCTTGTGTAACTGCTGTTTCCATGGTGATCGAGGCGCGTCTGTTGTCTTTACTGCATCCATATGCCACGCTGTCCGTTCCGCTTTCGTTGTGTACCTGCCAGCCCAGTCCAATACTCGACGAAGTCGTTGATCTTTAAAGATACTCTGTTACTGACGTCATTTCCGTCACAGAAACGACGTCGGTAGATTTACAGGGAGCAGTCCGGTGTAATAAGACACTTTTGCGCTAAAAAAATAGACAAAATACAACATTTTTTTCAAATTTCACGAGGCAAATGTAATTGAAAATTTCTGAAAGAGGCCTCCTTCTTTCCATTGCGAACATAACATAGTATAATAGCGATGACATGACTTCGCGAAAGCGCGATGCAGTTGCACAAGGGAACTACATCCGCGCTTTTCTTTTCTCCGATCAAACGCCGGTGACTGTGAAAGCGAGCGGCATTACCTAACACCTTTCGTTCCCGTCGGAATTCAGTTAGGCTATCTGCGCTCTCGATCCACGTATTTCACGGCAGCTCGTCTCATGCTTCTTCAAAGCCATATGCGTGTCCGCGGCGTATTCTGCTGCGCGGAGTGTTTGCGAACAACAGACGCTTCATTATCAGCGGAAACCATCGTGTCAGAAAACAACGCAGTTCTCCCCGTGGTCCCTCTTCCTTTTCTATGACCTTTTGTTACGACTGTTTTGCTATTTAGTATATAAACGTTGCGGCGGCACCCCTTTTCTGGCCCGGAAATGAGCTGACCAGGTCGCATGTGTCACCTCTGCCGTCCCTCCTTCCGGTGCTTTGTGGCCGAACAGGGGCGGGGCTGACCTCGCTCGACGCTGCGTCACGTGCCCAGCGAGTGACCAATCGCGAGGCTCCGAAAAACGGGGTATAGTTCTGCGGCGTACGGCAACTAGGCAGCTCAGCTCGACCGAGGTTTGGCGGCCAACTCGTCTAGTTTGTTCACTTTGCGCCCTCCTTTGCTCATTCCAGTTTGCGTTTTGAATTATTTTGGTTTTCACCTTGCCCTTGCGCGGCTATAACCATGTCGTCGACGGGCAGTAATTATGAGAGCGTGGTCTCGAAAGCGAGTGGTGGTCACAGTTGTCTAGTCGCCGTTGTTTTTCGAAGTAGCATCCTGATGTGTCTTTCGATCTTTATGTATTAAGGACTTCGGGCCTTTGTGAACGCCTGTGCTGTGCCACCGCCACATACGTGTCAGCGCACTGATTGATCACTTCCTTCTTTTTCTTTCGCTCACCTATCTCTGACTCTCTTGTCTTTCCACTCCCCTTTCCCTTTTCCCCCCAGTGTAGGGTAGCCAACCGGACTGTTGTCTGGTTAATCTCCCTGCCTTCTTCCTTTTTTCTTCCTTCCTTCCATGATCTTTATGTATATTTTGAGGAAATCTTACCTAATAAAAGAAGCGATTCGTTTTTAGCACATTACTAAACAGTAACTGGAACTCATTCAATATGACTCACAGTATGGAATGTCTGTGGCCTAAAGAAAGAGAGAAGCTAGGAAAGGCAGGGACCTTCACCAGAGGCAGGTCCAGCTTGCTGCCCTGCACGAAGGGAAAGGGGCAAAAAGAGAGCCATAACGGAAGAGAGGGCGAGAGAGAGAGAGAGCTCTAATGGCACGCAAACTCACAAGAGCACCTCAATTGACTGTACAGGTGTTCGTGTCGCAGACAATGTTTCTGCCGGCATTTTGCACACTAGTGTTGTCTGCGACAACCTGTAAAGTCAACTCATGTGCTCTTGGGAGTAAGCGCGCCATTTGTGCTCTCTCTTCGTTGCCTTCTGCGCCATGAACACACACGGCCATGATCAAACGAACTTAAGACCATATTCTGAGACGATCACCGTCGGAAATATTGTCAAGATACCACTTTCAGCGCGCTGATTTGTTGGTCGAGGACAGGCAGGCAAGTATAGTCTCTACAGCTAGTGGACAAGCGTGATTCTACGTCACGCAAAGCGACACTGTCGCCAAAAGTGATAGTCCCAGGGTGTGGCCTTCGGTTTTAGAAAACGGTCTTGAGTCCAGTCTGTTTAGTGCTGTGAAAAGTTTCAGCAAGTGAGGTCGGTGAATTCGTTTTGCATTTTCAGTGCTTTGCGGCACCTCAAACACACAAAAACAGGACACTCGCAGAAATTTAGTGGGACCGTTTCATCGAATTGGATTGAACCTTTCTGTTCCGGATATTCTCTCATTGAAAGTTTAAGATATTGCCATATAGATGTCTACGCAGCTGTTGAAACGTTTCGTAATTGAATCAATAAGATTCAAGTGCTAAATTTTAAAAGTCTAATGTTTCTTACGTTTCCTTTGATCAATCCGAGACCTCTAAAAAGTAGTACAGTTCTCGTTTGCATAAGTATGTTAACCCACCCTATTCTCGGCCTATCCCCCGTTGTGGACATGGGCCATTTATCCACGCCTACAAACCACTCGGACTTTGAACGGCGGCACAAACAAGTAGAGACATGAACAAAAGATACGTATATATACGTACCCTGTATGACAAGCACTGATGTGTTCAGTAGTTTCCTCGCTGTCGCAATGGTCACTGGTAGCACTGCGAGTCGTTCAGATGCGACAATCAAATGTGTGTGTAAATGACGCTCTAAGCCGCAGGCTGTAGAGAACGGTTATCTCGAATCGGGCGTACGGGTTGAGACAGTGAAGGTGGGTATCTAGAAAATCGACCAGGCGTATTCCACACAAATTTGAAGTCCTGCGTACTCTAATAAGGGGGGAGGGGCGGGGGGAGGGTAAGAGAGCTGTATGCAGCTTCATCTGGTGATATTTGCCTGAATTCAATATCTCCTGAGCTCCTGATATTGTTTGGAATAATAGTTGGCTATTTAAAGCAACGGGGGGCTATGCTTGGGAAGCCGCCCCCTCGATACCGAAACCGAAATTGCTGTTTTATGGTAGCGGTATTAATAATATATCCAATGCATTCCCATGCACTGCGACACTCTTTCTAGGTTTCTCGACACCAGTACTTTCATTTAGAGCAACAATCTGAAAATTCTTAAAATTCGTGTCAGTACTCCTTTAAGGCGAAAGCATTTAATGTCTCATGCTCAGGTCCGTCCGTCCGTCCGTCTGTCCATGCATCCGTCCGTGCGTGCGTCCATCCGTCCGTGTCCGTCCGTGCCCGTCCGTCCGTCCATCCATCCGTCCGTCCATCTATGCCTCCGTCCGACCCTGGCACGGTGCCAGGTGGCCGCCGGGGTGCGCAAACGGACGCCGGTCGCGTCAAACTCTACAGCGCTCGCGCTTTGCTTGCGTAGCCTCGCTGTGCCCAGCGTTTCCAGTCATGCAAGGAGGGAGACGCGCGCATCGCGTTCCATTCTGACCGACCCCGTCTCAATGGACCCTGGCGCTGTATTTCACGCTGTATTTCATCTGTTAACATTATTCCTCTCCCGATATGACGCTTTATTCGGTCTTTTTGCGAAGGAATTTGAAGCACCAATGCGGTTTTCTGGAAAAATACTCGACTGCGACGCAGTGGGCCGGAGTTCAAATGCCGCCGGATCCTGCATATTTTTTTCTCATTGTGCGTGTAGAGGTTACAGATACCGGCAGCGGCGCCGGCGCCGGCGGACAACTGCGCCAACAAAATCGGCTGTTGTTGTGATCTCATAACAGTCTTCGTTCTAAAAATCAACTAGCACACATGTGCGTAAGATCTATCAGTGTTTACGCCACAATTCAAGTTGCGAGAAATTAACAATGTCTACAATAATTAGCGCAGCGCTTGAATGGCCAATCTCTAACAGATCAGAAGCATAGGCTAATAGCGGCTGACTATAACATAATTTCAACAGTCAATAATAGATGGCGTATGGATGACCGAGCCACGTTGATAAATCCCAAGAATTCGAGCAGTCCCGCAGAGCGCTGGCGAGTCTGCTTCCGTTGGACAGCGCTGTTTTCCCCGGGAGTCAAGTTCTCCTGGCCACTTTCATGCAGTCACTGACCATATGACACGACGGAGCTCATAATTGTCGCCTCAATTTAGCCGGCATCTGTTGCCAGGGATACTCAGAAAATGAGACGCTCGCAGAACACATCGACATGCTTAATTTTCTTCCTTTTTTGCATCTTTTCAACGAAGGCTCCCTGGATGCGGCCATAATCTCTTTTGCGGTGTTGTAGATTTGCGTAACCCCTCAAAAATTAGCAGTTGTTCCGTGTGCAAATACAACAGATGAGCGAAGCTCCTTAGAAATGGGACGCAAGTGGCTATGTACGTTTTGAAACTGTTTAACCATTCGAAGGATGCAAGGCAGATTGTAATTTCGGTGTCTCGGTTGATGCCAATGATCTTGCGAAAGTGGCTTTCACTGAAGGTGTCTACATTGGGTCGTATTTCCAGTACTCGCAGAAACTGTCGAACCCGCAGTGCCTCTGCAGAACCCGCAGGAAGAGGTGGTAGCACGGAGGAAACTGTAGTCGTCCATGGCAGCAGAGCGTGCGTGTGGCACAGGGAGAACGTTGGCTACATTAAAACGCGAAGTGTTCTTTTTTTTTTGCGCCACGCGCCTTGTTTGCGCGCGGAGAGCGTCTGCTGCGCTCGGTGCCGGAACGCACGTTCACCGGTTTGAGGGGAGAGCGCAGAGACAAAGAAAGAGGGAGAGTGAGACTAATCTACCTCCTTTTCGCATGCGTTCGTATTCTCGCGCTTCACGCATCGTGCAGACCATAGAGTTTCCTATAAATACACTAGAGGGAACTCTGGCGCTAGTGTCGATGGGGGGCTGCAACACACGGCGCTTCAGCCAGCATGGGAATCATGGGTAGTACACATATTTGCCTAGTCTTGCCTAGTCTTCGTTTTTTTGGCTGCGTATGGCCCGAATTCGCTTTGCCGCAATACAAAGTTCAACAAAGGTTTAGCAGACGCTTCACCACCTTCACCTTTTTAGGCTCACGATTCAAATATGCTCACGAAGTTCACAACGGTCCATTCTTTTATCCGAAACTGAACGAAAACGCACCAATAAACAAAGCCACAACTGCGTTTGAAGCCGGGAAGCACGAAGACTAGGCAAATCCGTGTACTACCCATCATTCCCATGGTGGCTGAACGATCGCAGCGCCAGAGTCCCCTCTAGTTAATTTTAGGAAACTCTATGGTGCAGACGCCATCCGCGTTTCAGCGCTCATAATGCTCGTTTATCCTCCCGCGTGATGGGGAGACGCCACAGCTGGAACCATGCCAGGGAGCTTCAACGGCGAACGGGTAGTACACTCTAGAACGGGTGCCGGCCTAAGGAGCTTCGCTCCTATATAAAAAGCACGCTGCCGGGACCGATTTTGCTGTTTCTTATAGGCTCTGTGTCATGGCACTACTGGGTGGCGCTAACTTCTTGGTACGGCTTCTAGCCATTCTGCACTAGACTAGACCGCTTAGCAGACCGGTGGACATCGCTTAATTAACTTTACATCTCCCCATATTCTCTGCGTGGGAAAGTAAGTTCCTCGATATCTTTCCAATCACGCCTATTAAGGCGAAAGCCTTTAATGCCTCATGCTCACGTCCGTCCGGTGTCCGTCCGGCGTCCGTCCGTCCGTCCATCCGTCCGTCCGTCCGTCCGTCTGTCTGTCTGTCTGTCTGTCTGTCTGTCTGTCTGTCTGTCTGTCTGTCTGTCTGTCTGTCCGTCCGTCCGTCCGTCCGTCCGAGCTCTGGCATGGAGCCAGGTGGCCGCCGGGATGCGCAAACGGACGCCGGTCGCGTCGGACTCTACAGCGCCCGCGCTTTGCTTGCGTAGCATCGCTGTGCCCAGCGTTTGCAAACATTCTGACCGACGCCGTCTCAATGGACACAGGCGTTCATGGAATACACTTTCGAATTTACAAAGGGTCCGTCAATTTAAGCGCTGGAACGCGGATGGGGCTAGTATTTTCTCGCGCTTTGCACGATGCGCAAAGCGCGAGAAAATACTAACGCATGCGAACGGAGGAAGATCAGTCTCGCGCTGCGATTCGCGGTAAAAAATTAAAAAGAAAACACGCGCACATTCGGTCTGTGTGTTATCCCACAGAGAGTGTAAAAGATAAAAGACATGGCATAGTCAGTGGAATGGCCACACGCTTTCGCGCACCCAACGAGGATGATCCTTTAGGCCTGCATAAATAAAAGTTTTTCTCTCTTTCTCTCTCTCTCGCCGAACACACTTTGGAATGTACAAAGTGTCCTTCAATTTTTTTTCGTAGTCTCCAAACACCGCCCTAAAATTTATTTCCCGATCCCATTTTAATCACAGGCGGGAGTGACGCCTGAGTTACTCACGTGATGGACACGGACGGGGAGGGTTACCCTCTCCTCCGGTATTAGGAAATTCTGGATTATTATAAAGAAAGTCATCGCTGCTACCCTCCCCCCCCGCACGGGGGGTTGAATAAAGCAGACGAGCGCACTCTGTTGCGACTCCAGACAAATACCATGCTGTGTCCAGCAATAATAAAACATTTCGACCCTACGGTCACAGGACAGTGCCAGCACTGTGGGGAGGTGGCGGACATCTACCACATGGTGTGGGCCTGTCGAAATAACACAGCCCTTACTCCTCACCCAAACTCTACGCGAGAGGACTGGGAGGCGGCCCTGCTTGGCTGCTCAGACCTTCAGGCCCAACGGGCCTTGGTAGAGAGAGCCAGGGCGGCGGCTTCAACCAATGGGGTCCCGGAATAGAGACTCCACCTAGTCTGTAGGGGCCTCTAACGAGGTTCTACACCTCTCTTTTGTTATTAAATGTTTTTCACCACCACCACCTCCGTCATCTAAAGAGATGTATACGCATCTTGCACCTGCGATTTCCTCATGGGAATGGAGTCATGTCTTGGTTTCCAGCACGCGCGGCACACTTAATTTCATCGTTTTAGGTAAGAAGACGGTCGTATTTGTCCAAAACTACTCTTCGCATCCCGTACACGTTCAAGACAACGAAACATCGGCGGTAAGCAGTAAAAGAAAGATATAATCCTTTCGTGTTCAAGACGTCCCCGCCGCAAGTGTATTGACAGTGCTGTTTCTGTGTAATCCCGCAAAAAAGCAAGATTTTCCAAAAGCCAGGTAAATTCATGATTGTAAATGGTTTACTGCGACTTAACACATCAAGTGTCAACAGAATCTAGAGCACCCAGCTAGCCAACAATGGTTGCTCCTTCGCGGCACTGCAAAGCGTGGGAGAGTGGAGCCCGTTGTTCAGCGACTCGCTGCGTCGCAAAATGGGAATCTGTGGCACTGCGCCTCTGTTTGCAGGGTATTTCTGACGGTATGATGCGCTGCCCAGTCAGATACAGGGCCGCCAGAGGTCAGCAATGTTCGCGCCCGGGTGTTTCCGACTGAGAAAGGGAATTCTATAAAAAAAACCGGCAGATCCCACGCACTGTGGGAATGGATGCAATGCGAAGCAGCCAGGAAGGAGCAAATCATGCTGTGCATAATATACATGTCATTATTTACATGTTAGGACCTGTCACTTGTGTTCGTCATAGTCATGTCGCGCAATACAAAGTTTGGTGTATATCAAGCTAGCGAACTGGATGCAAGCGCACCATGAGGGTGGCATATAAATGACATTGTGGATGAAATGCAGGCCAAGATTTTCATGTTACCACCTGCCACTCATGTTCGCTTAATTTTTTACCTCGAATCGCAGCGAGAGGCGAGACCAATCTGCCTCCGTTTCGCATGCGTTCGTATTCTCGCACTTTGCGCATCGTGCAGACGCCATCCGCGTTCCAGCTTTTAAATTGATCAACACTTTGTCAATTCCAAAGTGTTCCTCGAACGCCTGTGCCCCCTGAGGCTGGGTCGGTCAGAATGAAACGTCATGCGCGCGTCTCCCTCCTTGAATGATTACAGAGGCTGGGCACAGCGACGCTACGCAAGCCAAGTACGAGCGCAGTACATAGAGCGCAACGCGACCGGCGTCCGTTTGCGCGCCCCGGCGTCCACCTGGCACCGTGACAGAGCACGGCTGGAGGGACGGACGGACGAGAGCATGAGATATTAAATGCTCTCGCCTTAAAAATTTTGTGTATATCAAGCTAGCGAAATGGCCACGAGAGTGTCATTAGCGTGGCATGCAAGTCATGTTGCACATGACATGACATGCTTCCATATTATCATTTGTCATTTATGCTCGTCATACAATCACGTCGCTGAATACCAAATTTGGTGTATATCAAGCTAGCGAAACGGCCACGGAAGTACTATGAGCGTGGCATGCAAGTCATGTTGCACATGTCATGTCAGGATTTCCATATTGCCACTTGTAATTTATGCTCGTCATACAATCACGTCACTCAATTCCAAATTTGGGTGTATATCAAGCTAGCGAAACGGCCACGAGAGTGTCATGAGCGTGGCATGCAAGTCATGTTACACATGACAAGTCATGATTTCCATATTACCACTTGTTATTTACGCTCGTCATACAGTCACGTCACTCAATACAAAATTTGGTGTATATATCAAGCTAGCGAAACGGTCCCGAGAGTGCCATGAGCGTAGCATGCAAGTCCTGTTGCACATGACATATCATGATTTCCATATTACGACTTGTCATTTATGCTCGTCATACAATCACGTCACTAAATACCAAATTTGGTGTATATCAAACTAGCGAAACGGCCGCGAGCGTGACATGAGCGGGGCATGCAAGTCAGGTTGCACATGACATATCATGATTTCCATATGACCACTTGGCATTTATGTTCGTCATACAGTCACGTCACACAATACCAAATTTGGTGTATATCAAGCTAGCGAAACGGCCGTCAGCGTGCCATGAGCGTGGCAGGTAAATCATGTTGTACATGACATGCAGGTCATGATTTTCATATTAGCACTTGTCATTTATGTTGGTCGTGCAGAAATGTCTCATCGTACCAATTTTTGGATGTATATGAAGTTAAGAAAACGGCCTCAGGAGCACTATGGCTATGGCATGGAAATCATACTTTTCATGACATGTTAGTCATGATTTTCACGATATGACCGGTCATTCATGTTTGTCATACAGTCATGTTATGCCATACCAATTTTGGTATAAATCCCATTAACGATACGGCCAGGATAGCACAAAGTCGTAGGCGGCTAGATAGATACGCACAAATTCAACGAAGTTCGCTAAGAAATGCTTCGCATTTAAAAATCCAGGTCGATTTCCGGCGCAGGTAGCCGTTTTGTTCGGCGATACATAACAATACGAAAAATCTTTCAAGGGGGGCTGAAGCCCCATACGCCCCTGTCAGGCCTAGTTTACCATAAATGTATGCGTTTGTGTCTCTGATTTTATGCCGAAAATTGGAACGTCCCGGTAAATTTTACAAAAGTGACCTTGCGTTAATGCTTAGTCAAACGCAACATTTTCAACCGAAACGACGAACCTTTATTTCAGAATACGTCTAGAATTTACAGTTGCAGAGCGAAATTACGCTTCGAAGGAAAAACAGCTGCCATAGCTGGTTTATCTTCGACATCCGGCCTACCCGCATTAATTTCGTCTGCCCATCTAATCTTCTGTCTCCCCTCGCGCGTTTGCCTTCTCTTGGAATCGAGTCAGTTACCCTTAATGACCAGCGGTTATCGTGTCTACGCGCTACATGCCCGGCCCATGTCCATTTCTTCTTGATTTCAACAATGATATCGTTAGCACCCGTTTGTTCCCTGACCAACTCTGTTATCCTCTTGTCCCTTAAAGTGACACCTATAATTTTCCTTTCCACTGCTCGCTGCGTCATCCTCAATTCAAGTCGAACCCTCTTTGTAAGCCTCCAGGCTTCTTCTCCGTTGGTAAGATACCGGTAAGATGCAGCTGTGTCCCCTTACGTGTCCTTTGTTAATTTTTTTGCGTTGTCAATATCTTGTGCGTGATAACAAGCGAGGCAAAGCTCTTCCCAGCTGCCGTTAATAATAATAATAATAATAATAATAATAATAATAATAATAATAATAATAATAATAATAATAATAATAATAATAATAATAATAATAATAATTGGGGTTTAACGTCCCAAAACCGCGATATGATTATAAGAGACGCCGTGGTGGAGGGCTCCGGAAATTTTTGACCACTTGGGGTTCTTTAACGTGCACCTAAATCTAAGCACACGGGGGTTTCCCCCTGACGGTAACACAAGCCTACGTTGCTACCGTGTCATGTCTCAGCTCCAATAAACAAGAGAGAAAACGGCCGCTGCTTACAGTCCCGCACCTCCTCACCGTAAGGTGGCGACACCGCGCGAATATGGGCGCCATCTTTCCCCCGGAGGCGACTCCGCTAAAGTCTACTAAAACAACTATTACAACTAAGTACTCTAGCACACTTTAACAACGCCGACTTCGTCTTGGCCAACGTCCCGCGTGGAAGCCAACCTACAGGACACGCGGGTGCCATGCGTGGAAACCGACTTAACAAGCCATGCGAGCATCCACACAAGAGCCGAAGTAGCGATACATAAATTCAACGCCAGGCAGAGCCTTTCCATTTCATTCAAATGTTGGCGGTGGTATGACGCCGCACGTGACGTTTCTGCTCATGTCACGTGAGCGAATTTCCAGCATGTGACGGCGACCGGAAAATCCACAACTATGCATGTATTTTGTTTTGTTTTTTTGGAGGGTGCGGGGAGGTTTGGTAGGGAAAATCGCGTCCTCTAAAGCTGCCTAAAGGCTGCGCTTGCGAGTAAGTATGTCATCATATGTGACAGAAAGAGCGAATCGGTCGTCTTGAGCAAAAGAGAAGTCGATTTAGCCTGCTTACTGTACTGGGAAAAAGTTGTAAAGCTGTCCCTATATTTTTTGAGCTAAGAATGTAATCAACTTCAAATTTATATTCCACTATGGGAGAGCCGAATGTGTACGGATCAAATATCAGTGCAAGACGTATGTATGACGAACACTTAACCTGCTTAAGATGGCCGAGTTTACTCTGCAGATGTGCTTTTATGAAGCTGGTTGCATGCCGAAAACTTGAACGCCAGAAAAAATTCGAGCGGAATTACTGGCATCAATATTTAATCAAACGTAACATCTTGAACAGAAACGACAAGCTTTTAACGCAGAATATGTCTAGGGTTCACAATGGCAGACAGAAAGATACTTACGCTTCGTATGGAAATCAGCCGGCACAGCTAGTTTGACGATGCAGAAATAAAACACGAAGACGAGCGCTGTTTAAGCGCTGCATCAATCGTGAAAGTATTCCAACTAGCCCAACACTCCATTCTACTACAGCTGGTTTCTATTGGAAGCGTAAGACTAAGACATAAGACGTTACGGAAGACAAATTGCAATGAGGAAATAAATCCACAAATGTTTCTTGGTGGTGTTGGGCCTCGATCCGCCCACGCTCAGAGCGCAATTGCCTTGCCGACAAGGCTACACGCTTTCTTGAAATGAGTAACTCAGGGGACGAATTACAACACATGATTATTGAACTGGACACGGAGAGCGAAGGAGTAGGTCTGATAATTAATATGCATAAAACTACAGTAATGTGCAACAGTGTCGACAGAGAGCAGCGCTTTGCGATAGGTGGCGAGACAATGGAAGTTGCAAAGGAATACGTCTACTTAGGACAGATAGTAACCGTGGAGCCGAACCATGAGAGTGAATTAACTAGAATAATAAGGACGGGGTGGAGCACAATCGGGAAGCATTCTCAAATCATGAATGGTAGTCTACCGCTATCCCTCAAGAGGAAGGTATATAACGGCTGCATCTTACCGGTACTTACCTACGGAGCAGAAACCAGGAGGCTTACAAAGAGGGTTCGACTTAAATTGAGGACGACGCAGCGAGCAGTGGAAAGGAAAATTATAGGTGTCACCTTAAGGGACAAGAAGATAACAGAGTTGGGTCAGGGAACAAACGGGGCCTTAATGATATCATAGTTGAAGTCAATAAGAAGAAAGGGACATGGGCCGGGCACGTTGCGCGTAGACACGATAACCGCTGGTCAAAAAGGGGTAGCTGACTGGATTCCAAGACGATTCCAACTGGATTCCAAATTAGGTGGGCAGATGAGGTTGAAAATTTTGCAGTTATAACGTGGCAGCAGAAAGCACAGGACCGGGTTGAGTGGCGGAACATGGCAGAGGCCTTTGCCCTGCAGTTGGCATAGTCAGGCTGATGATGATGATGGTGATGATGATGAGGTCGAAGACCAAAAATGGGCTATCTATCAGGACAGGGAGGCTAAGGGAGACTAGGTCTCTTGGCCTCTGCCCGTGTGGTCTAGCCTGGTCCACAAACATTGCGGATCTTATAATAAGGTGTATTCACACACTCACTGAGCAGTATAAGGCTTTCGCCTGCATAACAAGCCTCCGGTCCATTAGTCTCTGTTAGGTTGCCCTTGAGCCTGCCGTGCCAGCTTAGCAGGCAGGGTGCTGCTGTTACAAGCTTGATGATGCGGGTTCGATTCTCGGCAACGGCGGCCGCGTTTCGACTGTAGTGAAGTGCAAGAACAGCCATGCACTTATGTTTAGGTTCTTGTTCAAGATCATCGGGTAGTCAGAATTAATGCGGAGTAGCCCACTCAGCTAATCATAGCGTGATTTTGGCCCGTTAAATGGCTGACAGCCAGCCAAGCCGCCTCCGTTTAAAAACTCTTTTGGGTCGCGTATAGTGTAGTGGTGTAGTGGGCGTAGCTGATTATATATATATATATATATATATATATATATATGTGTGTGTGTGTGTGTGTGTGTGTGTGTGTGTGTGTGTGTGTGTGTGTGTGTGTGTGTGTGTGTGTGTGTGTGTGTGTGTGTGTGTGTGTGTGTGTGTGTGTGTGTGTGTGTGTGTGTGTGTGTGTGTGTGTGTGTGTGTGTGTGTGTGTGTGTGTGTGTGTGTGTGTGTGTGTGTGTGTGTGTGTGTGTGTGTGTGTGTGTGTGTGTGCGCGCGTGTGTGTGTTACGACTAAAAGCCGGCAGGATGACATATTTGCTTAGAGTAAAAGGCGGGTGATCCGGGGTACTATGCACTGTACTATGGGAGAGTTGGATGCAGCTGTCCCAAAACACAAGGTAATTCTCAGACTTTAAGCGAAAACTTATGATGTGTTTAGAAGGAACGGTGAATGATTTAGGGTACAAGGTACTCCACTATAGGAGAGCTCTGTGCTGCGGTCCCTTCCAAAAATTTAAAGCCAGTTCAAGCCAGTGAAGTATGTGTAAACAGCGGAGCTGGTAAGCAAACGCAGATTGTGTTCTTTCTTCATCTTTCTTTCTCTTCTTCTCTCATCTTTCTTTCTTGACCTCTTTCTCCTCCCTCCTCCTTTTCCCTCCTCCTGACCCTCACATTACTCCCCATCACCCTCAGTTATGTTTCTCACCCTTTCCTTTGTTATGCTGTACATGACTATGTTATGGTTTGCCTTCTCACCTCCTCCTTTTCCTCCTCATCACCCTCACCTTCCCTTGCCATCCCCTTGCTAAACTGTACTGTACGATCATTATACCGTAGCGAGTGTTGTGTCCTTCTTGTCACCGTTGTCCCCGTCCAAAGTGCGCTACTTCACCATAACGGTATAATGATCAGTAACCAACTAGCCCAGCTCTCAACCTTATTGTACTGTACAAGGCTGTGCCATGCTTTGCCCTCTTCCCTCCTCCTTTCACTCCTCCTTACCCTAACGTCATGCCTCCTGACCCTCACTTCCCTTTTCCACCCCCCTTGCCATACTATACTATACCATACTATACTACACTACACTATACTATACCATACTATACTATACTATACTACACTATACTATACCATACTATACTATACTATAGGGTGTGTTCAGATAAGAACGTCGGTGCATGTCCGCCGACCCCCTTTAATTTCGCCGAAAAAATATATATCTTGTTTTCCGAGTCCCCAGGACCACAAAACCACTTTTGGTCTCGCGGAAAAAAATTTCACCTTCTTTAAAAAAAATTCACAAGTGTCCACTGAGCCGCCACCGCCTCTTTCGAATTTCGCGAAAATGGGATTTTGATGAGACGCTAGAAAAACACTATTGTAGCTGTAGGCCCGAAAAATTTTCTCCACGTACTACGGATAGTTTGTATTGAGAAAAAATTATTATTTTGCAGTTTTTTTTGTTGTTCTGTTAAGAAAAAAAAATCGCGAAATAGGCACAAAGCTCAATAATGCTCACATTTAAGATTTTTTTCCTCCGCAAGTATAAACGCCAGACTTCTCAAAGTTTTTAAAACATTGCCTTATGTTTGGTAAACAATTTCACTGAACGAAATACCTGAGAGTGGCTGCAAACGTTAACCAGAAATGTTCAACTGAGGACATGTCTCTCGAAATGCAATATTTTGAAGATCATTAAAAAAAAACACCATCTTCGATTTTTTTTAAACTCTCCAGAATTAAAGCCAAGCACGTGTTCTAACTTTAATCTGTAAAAACATGTTGCATTATTTTTGTGAGGTCGGAACTACGAAGCACGAAAAGGGGCCAAATTGACGTATAGTGAGTTACCACAACATTGAGTGAGCATGGAGCAATAGTTGCCATTATCGTTATTTTTAGGTCCTGAGTGTCATCTGTTGTGCTCGAGGGTCAACAGCTTGACAGATAAAACAAAAGAGTTGCCTTAAAGTGCAAATCTGTTCATTTGCGTGCGTGCACGCGTCGCAGTTTTGGTCCTGGCGTAAGGACTAACCGCAAGATTTCTAGAAATGTAGTCAAGTCGAGCTCTCGGAAGGAACTGTTTATTTACCCCTATTGTATACACAGGGAGTCATAGTCACAAGTCATAGTCAGACAAGTTAGACAGTCACAAACGTCACTGAAGCACTTGTGCGTATCTTGCTCCTGGTGAAGCAACCTTGTGCACACAACATATTTCGGCCTCAAGGAGGAGAACTTCGTGAGCTCGATCCTTGTGTCAGGGTGAGCCGCTGTAGACGAAATGTTTCCTGAATGGACCTGGTCGTCAGCCGTTTCGAAACGTACTCTTTTTGTCCTTTAGAACTAATTGCAATGAAATCTTTCTTGTTTGGGCTTTGTTGGGTGGAGTTGAGCTCATCGTCAGTATAGTATTTCATTGTTGCCTGTATGTTTTCTGGCTTCAGCTTCGATCTGGTGTAGAGGTTCGGATTCGACCACACCCGGGTGTCTGTATTTTCTGGATTTCCGAATGAGGTGCCGAGTTGCGGATGGAATCATTTCTTGAATCTCTTGATGAGAAAGGTTCACAGGGAGCAATGTCAGGAGGCAGCAGCGTTCACAGTATGATTCGCAAATATCGAATGTGTGCTTTAGGTTGCGCAGCCACTCGCGACACGTGTTGCAGGTTTCCGCTGAAGGACCAGGTTCCTCTGTATAGCCGTACGCTGCTGTAAGGACAGCAGAAATTGTCCTGGAGATAGCGCCCTCGATCTCCGCTTTCTTACGATTGGCGTAAGACACTCGGCATTGTGCTTTCACTTTCGCCGGAATTTTCAGAGTTGTCACGTCGATTGTCTTAACGAGTACGTTTTGCTCTTCGACAGCAATTTGTTTGGGAACAAAATTTGCGTCAGACTGAGATGCATCTGGAGACTCCACGACGATTTGTTTGAAGCGGTTGAAACAGCTCTGGCACAAAATGTCGGTTTCTCTGATGGATGAGGCTTTTTCTGGCATGCGCTTCCTTAGTAAGGCGACATTCAAATATTTCACACATCGAAAGTTCCGCTTGTAGGCAATCTTCTTCGTATGCCTCTTTGGGTATATATAGTCAGCGCAAAACGCTCGCTCTGAGCTCCACAACGTGGCCATCAATATCAGGGGAGTGTAATACCCCTGTCACACGGGCACCCGCGAACTTCGTTAAACTCCGTGTATGAAAAAAACCGGCAGATCCCACGCACTGTGGGAATCGATGTAATGCGAAGCAGCCAGCAAGGAGCAAATCATGTTGTACGTGATATGCATGTCATTAGTTACATTTAGGGCCTGTCATTTGTGTTCGTCGTGCAGTCACGTCGCGCAATACAAATTTTGGTGTATACCAAGCTAGCGTACTGGACGCAAGCGCACCATGAGCGTGGCATTGTAGATGACATGCATGCCAAGATTTTCGTGTTACCACCTGCCACTTATGTTCGCTTATTAAATGCGAAGCATTTCTTAGCGAACTTCGGCGACTTTGAGCGTATCTATCTATCTATCTATCTATCTATCTATCTATCTATCTATCTATCTATCTATCTATCTATCTATCTATCTATCTATCTATCTATCTATCTATCTATCTATCTATCTATCTATCTATCTATCTATCTATCTATCTATCTATCTATCTATCTATCTAGCCGCCTACGACTTTGTGCTCTCCTGGCCGTATCGTTAATGGGATTTATACCAAATTTGGTATGGCATAGCATGACTGTATGACGAACATAAATGGCTGGTCATATCATGAAAATCATGAATAACTTTTCATGAAAAGTATGATTTACATGCCACGCTCATGGCGCGCTCGCGGCCGTTTCGTTAGCTTGATATACACCAAATTTGGGATTTAGTGACGTGACTGTATGACGAACATAAATGACAGGTGGTAATATGAAAATCGTGACCTGCATGTCATATACAACATGATTTACATGCCACGCTCATGGCGCGCTGACAGCCGTTTCGCTAGCTTGATATACACCAAATTAGGTATTGACTGACGTGACAGTATGACGAACATAATTGCCAAGTGGTAATACGGAAATCGTGACATATCATGTGCAACATGACTTGCATGGCACGCTCATGACACTCTCGTGACCGTTTCGCTAGCTTGATATGCAACAAACTTCGTATTTAGGGACGTGACTGTATGATGGGCATAAATGACGTTTTAATATGGAAACCATGACATGTCATGCGCAACATGACTTGCATGCCACACTCATGGTACTCCCGTGGTCGTTTCGCTAGCTTGATATACACCAAATATGGTATTCAGCGACGTGATTGTATGACAAGGATAAATGACAAGTGGTAATATGCAAATCATGACATGTCATGTGCAACATGACTTGCATGCCACGCTCATGACACTCTTGTGGCCGTTTCGCCAGCTTGATATACACCAAATTTTAAGGTGAAAGCCTTTAATGTCTCATGCTCGCGTCCGCCCGTCCGTCCATCCGTCCCTCCAGCCGTGCCCTGGCACAGTGCCAGGTGGGCGCCGGGGCGCGCAAACGGACGCCGGTCGCGTTGGACTCTACAGCGCTCGCGCTTTGCTTGCGTAACGTCGCATTGCCCAGCGTCTCTAATCATGCAAGCAGGGAGACGCGCGCATCACGTTTCATTCTGACCGACCCCGTCTCAGTGGGCACAGGCGTTCGAGGAACACACTTTGGAATTGACAAATTGTCCGTCAATTTAAACGCTGGAACGCGGATGGCGTCTGCACGATGCGCAGAGCGCGAGAATACGAACGCATGCGAAATGGAGGCAGATTGGTCTCGCGTCTCGCTGTGATTTGAGGTAAAAAATTAAGCGAACATAAGTGGCAGGTGGTAACATGTAAATCTTGGCATGCATGTCATCTACAATGCCACTTACATGCCACGCTCGTGGTGCGCTTGCGTCCAATTCGCAAGATTGATATACACCAAAATTTGTATTTCGCGACGTGACTGTTTGACGAACACAAATGACAGGTCCTATCATGTAAATAATGACCTGCATATTATGTACAGCATGATTTGCTCCTTGCTGGCTGCTTCGCATCACATCGATTCCCACGGTGCGTGGGATCTGCCGGTTTTTTTAACTCGAATCGCAGCGAGACGCGACACCAATCTGCCTCCGTTTGGCATGCGTTCGTATTCTCGCGCTTTGCGCATTGTGCAGATGCCATCCGCGTTCCAGCGTTTAAATTGACGGACACTTTGTCAATTCCAAGGCGCGTTCCTCCAACGCCTGTGCCCACTGAGACGGGGTCGGTCAGAATGGAACGTCATGCGCGCGTCTCCCTCCTTGCATGATTTAGAGACGCTGGGCACAGCACGCTACGTAAGCAAAGCGCGAGCACTGTGGAGTCCGACGCGACCGGCGTCCGTTTGCGCGCCCCGGCGCCCAACTGGCACCGTGCCAGGGGCACGGCTGGAGGGAGGGACGGACGGACGTGAGCATGAGACAATTAAGGCGTATGCCTTAAAGATTTGACGTATATCAAGCTAGCGAAACGGCCACGAGAATGAAATCAGCGTGGCATGCAAGTCATGTTGCACATGACATTTCCTGATTTCCATATTACCACCTGTCATTTGTGCTCGTCATACAGTCACGTCACTCAATACCAAATTTGGTGTATATCAAGATAGTGAAACGGCCCCGAGAGTGTCATGAGCATGGCATGCAAGTCATGTTGCACATGACATGTCATGATTTCCATATTACCACTTGTCATTTATGCTCGTCATACAGTCACGTCGTTCAATACCAAATTTGGTGTATATCAAGCTAGTGAAACGGCCCCGAGAGTGTCATGAGCGTAGCATGCAAGTCATGTTGCACATGACATGTCATGATTTCCATAGTACCACTTGTCATTTATGCTCATCATACGATCACGTCGCTCAATACAAAATTTGGCGTATATCAAACCAGCGAAACGGCCGCGAGCGTGCCATGAGCGTGGCATGCAAGTCATGCTGCACATGACATGTCATGATTTCCATATGCCCACTTGGTATTTATGTTCGTCATACACTCACGTCACGCAATACCAAATTTGGTGTATATCAAGCTAGCGAAGCGGCCGTCAGCTCGCCATGAGCGTGGCATGTAAATCATGTTGTACATGACATGCAGGTCATGATTTTCATATTACCACAAGTCATTTATGTTGATTATCGAGAAATGTCTCATCGTACCAATTTTTAGATAGATAAAGTTAAGGAAACGGCCTCAGGAGCACTATGGCCATGGCGTGTAAATCATACTTTTCATGACAAGTTATTCATGATTTTCATGATATGACCAGCCATTCATGTTTGTCATACAGTCATGTTATGCGACACCAATTTTGGTATAAGTCCCATTAACGATACGGCCAGGAGAGCACAAAGTCGTAGGCGGCTAGATAGATAGATAGATAGATAGATACTCTCAAAGTCGCTGAAGTTCGCTAAGAAATGCTTCGCATTTAAAACTCTGTTAGGAAGTTCGACGGCGACGGAGTTGTGGCAGTGTCACACGGCAATGACAAGGTTGTAACCGTTGCCGCGAGGGGCTCGGTCGGCGCTGTTTGATTTTCGCAGAAGTATCCCAATTGCACCTCTAGTTGGTCTTTTGAGAATCTTGGTTAAGCGGTTTTAACAACAAAACATTATTAAGTAGGTCTGAAGCGAAAAAAAAAAGCATTAAAAATTGTTTCAAATGAAAACGCATTCGCTAAATGTAGCGATGCTGACAGCCACGCTGGCCACCTTGTGCCTAACGTGCTTGTTTACTAGATGCGCCGTGCTCGACGACTGGTAGTTTTGTAGCCCGCTTACAAAAGTTGTTGTGTTTCATTGCCTCGTGAGCTCACATATTGTTCTGTGCCTTCAGTCATGAGTGACCAAGTGGAAGACGTGAAGAAGTGGTTCGATATTGCTTTGGTAATGGTGTCGATCGGCTCCGTGGATAGAGCCAATGTGCGCGCTATAAGACACCGTCTCGTTGCGAACAGCGTGACGCTCAACGCGATAGCGTTGCATTCATTCTTGCCATGCCGACACGGGCAAACGCAAACACTGCAACAACGACACGCACGGACGAAATATTTTTAAATGGCGGCGCGCCAGGCACGGTGAAAGGCAAGGGCATTGGTATGGAGAGTAGCTGCACTCTGGCGTGCGTATATATACTAAAGAAAACGTACGTTGTGAATGGGTCCAGCAACAAAAGCACGTTTAATATTCCCAAAATGTATTATTGTTTTGACTGCCACAATATAGTGCTCGAAGTTTTTTCTGGCCTACAGACAACTGGGAACGAGAGTACTTCGTTCCGCCGTTAACGGAGAAAGCCGAACTTCGTGTGCGAAACGCTCCGTTTATCTTCCCTGGCGTAAGGGAGGCCGTGTGACACAGACCACCTCTCCGTTGACATAACGACGAGGGAGTTAAACGAAGTTCGCGGGTGGCCGTGTGGCTAGGGTATAATACGCGCACGCGTACTCACGTTCGTTCACCAGCAGAGGACTGCCGGGTTGTCGACGACGAACGGAAGTGAAAGCCGACGTTCTCTTTTTACTTCGACCTTTCTTAAGCGAGTTGAGCTGTTTCTTGTTTATGTTCTTTCTTTTATTTTCTTTTATTTTTTGAAGGGGGGGGGGTAGCGGGTGAGCGCAGTCGTGCTGCAGAAGCGCCGCTTGTGCCGACACGCACCGTCTGCGTTATAACATTACCGACGTGCCATGGGAAGCGATAAATATCCAGCGGTGGATCCTCTCCAGCCACCTCCTTTATGAGGCGCACGCAGGCTCACATGCGCGAAAAATTTTGAAAGCGATTCCTGCGAAGAGTGCGACTCATTATCGCGGCATGCTCAGTGGCTGGGACCCGTGCAGAAGTTTTTGTGATTTGCGTAAATAAATGTAGAAATAATTTCCTCTTCAAAACCAACTGTTCCTGTTTTATTCCTGACAATCCGTCCATCCACAGAAGACATTCGCGACCTAAAAATAACGAAGATGGCAACTATTGCTCCATGCTCGCTCAATGTTGTGGTTAACTCACTATACGTCAATTTGGCCACTTTTCGTGCTTCGTAGTTCCGACCTCACAAAAATAATGCAACATGTTTTTACAGATTAAGTTAGAACACGTGCTTGGCTTTAATTCTGGAGAGTTTAAAAAAAATCGAAGATGGTGTTTTTTTTAATGATCTTCAAAATATTGCATCTTGAGATACATGTCCTCAGTTGAACATTTCTCGTTAACGTTTGCAGCCACTCTCAGGTATTTCGTTCAGTACACTTGTTCACCAAACATATGGCAATGTTTTTAAAAACTTTGAGAAGTCTGGCGTTTATACTTGTGGAGGAAAAAAAATCTTAAATGTGAGCATTATTGAGCTTTGTGCCGATTTCGCGTTTTTTTTTTTTAACAGAACAACAACAAAACTACAAAGTAATAATTTTTTCTCAACACAAACTAGTATGTGGAGAAAATTTTTCGGAACCTACAGCTACAATAGTGTTTTTCTAGCGTCTCATCGAAATCCCATTTTCGCGAAATTCCAAAGAGGTGGTGGCAGGCTCAGTGGAGACTTGTGAATTTATTTAAAGAAGGTGAAATTTTTTCTCGCGAAACCAAAAGTGGTTTTGTGGTCCTGGGGACTCGGAAAACGAAATATATTTTTTTCGGCGAAATTAAAGGGGGTCGGCGGACATGCACCGACGTTCTTATCTGAACACACCCTATACTATACTATACTATACTATACTATACTATACTATACTATACTATACTATACATGCATGGCTGTGCTGGGCTAGGAGTTGCATGGCACATGCCCGCTTTCTTTGGCACATACCCGCCGAGCTTCCTGTCTGCGACATCTGCTACACAGGCCTCACTCCGAGCTTGAACAGCGCCTTTGCTAAAACTGACAGGATTGTGTCTCTTCCGATAGAATGCGGCTGTGTTTGTGTGTTTAGAAGAATGGCTGACGATTTATAGCACTACGTACTCTGCTACGTCATAGCGGTAAGTTGTCACGAAAATATCTGAGATTACATTTTCTGCTGTTTGGGAAAAACGTTTATTTGCACTATATCTACAAAACAAACACATGATAGACATTTGAGTCTTCATGGGTACATTCCCATTTGCACAGCAATGTTCCACTACAAACATCACCAACTGATAGCGAACACAACGTTAAATAGGAATACATGACCACGGTGCAACGCAATGCACAAATTACACGGTGTGAAATTCTGCGCGCCCATAAGTACATATATCGCACACTTGAACTTTGTGATGGGTGTGACATCTGTCGGCATAGTTCCATATAATGTTTGTACACACAGTACCCAAGTGTGTTTAGAACATATTGTAAACGCTTTAGAGTACAAAAAAATTGAAGGACACTTTGTACATTCCAAAGTGTGTTCGGCGAAAGCGTGTGGCCATTCCACTGATTATGCCATGTCTTTTTTCTTTTACACTCTCAGTGGGAGAGAGAGAGTGGTTTTGGGAAAGAGGAATATAGAAACAAACCGAATGGGTGCGTGTTTTCTTCTTTAATTTTTTCACCGCGAATCGCAGCGAGACGCGAGACTCGTCTTCCTCCGTTCGCCTGCGTTAGTATTTTCTCGCGCTTTGTGCATCGTGCAAACGCCATCCGCGTTCCGGCTCTTAAATTGACGGACCCTTTGTAAATTGGAAAGTGTATTCCGTGAACGCCTGGGCCCATTGAGACGGCGTCGGTCAGAATGATTGCAAACTCTGGGCACAGCGACGCTACGCAAGCAAAGCGCGAGCGCTATAGTGTCCGACGCGACCGGCGTCCGTTTGCGCATCCCGGCGGCCACCTGGCTCCGTGCCAGAGCTCGGATGGACGGACGGACATGGACGGATGGACGGACGGACGGACGGACGGACGGACAGACGGATGGATGGACGGACGGACGAACAGACAGAGAGACGGATGGACAGACGGACGGACGGACGCCGGACGGAGGTCGGACGGACACAGGGCGGACGTGAGCATGAGACTATAAAGGCTTTCGCCTTAAAGGTTACACCATCTCCCGCTAAAGGGAACCATGTGTAGATGCGAAGCAGCGGGCGCTAACGCTTACACTGGCGGCGGCGTTGACGCTGGCGCTCAACGCAGCGTTGCGCAGGAGAGAAAACTGGGGAGGCGCAAAGCACGCAGTGATGGAGCGGTGTTTCCTACTGGAACATGCCAATGGCTGCTAATGGCAATGAGAGACAGAAGACTCCGACTGGGCACAGAGAACCGCAGTCCGCTTTTAGTTAACGCACACGCTGCGAATTTTTATTGTTCAACAACGCACAGGAGAAATCTCCCACCGGCACCACCTTGGAGGTCGAAATCCATTGCCATATATACGGAGTGGCCAGTGAACGGTTGTGCAGCGCGAGCAGTCGGTTTTTTCAACCAAGAAACTCGCTAGCAGACGCTGCCTGCGTCGGCGTCGCGAGGCGAGAGAGGGGGGAGCGTAGGAAAGGAGAGAGAGGGGGGGATGCGCATGCACAGTGGCAGTGTGGACGCCGCGGGCAGGAAGGAAAGGAAGGAAAGAAGAGGAGGGAAAGGAAAGGCAGGGATGTTAACCAGTCTAGTCGGACCGGTATGCTACCCTACACTGGGGGAAAGGGGTGGGGGGAGATTTAAAGAAGGAGAAAGAGAGAGAGAGAGGAGAGAGCACGCACACACAAAGTCTCACTTCAAAGTCATCACAGCCATAAGTCAATAATAGTCGGTGCAAGTCCGTCGCCTTTAAGAAGTTTAGCACTGCCTTCGTCGCCTTCACCCGCGATGACCTCTCTGGTCGACTTTCCAGAATGGTTTCTACCGTCATCGGTCTCTGGTCTATGCGAGCCAGAGCGGCTGCTAGAGATGTTCTCTGTGCATTATAGCGAGGACAGTCACAGAAGATGTGTTGTGTTCTTGCGCTACCACAGTTGTCGCAAAAAGGGTTGTCAGCCATTTCGATTCTATAGGAGAATGACTTCGTGAAAGCCACTCTCAGCCACAAACGGCAAAGCAGAGTGGCATCACTTCGTCCGCGGGCAGGGATGCCTAGAGGAGAGAGGGGGGAGCGTAGGAGAGGAGAGAGAGAGGGGGGGGGACGCGGATGCGCAGTGAGGGTGTGGCCTCCGCGGGAGGGATGCCTAGAGGAGAGAGAGGTGGAGAGGAGGTTTTTATTTTTATTTTTTTTAATCGGGTTGGCGCATGCGCAGTGGGGGGTGTGGGCGGACGGACGGACGGACGGACGCCGGACGGACACCGGACGGACACCGGACGGACGTGAGCATGAGACATTAAAGGCTTTCGCCTTAATAATATGCACCAACTATGACAGAACCGTTATATTCCCGCTTGAATTCCTTCTACAATGAATCGCGTAGAAGTTCTGCACCAACGCTGCATTCCAACCTGTACTGTCCTAACGAATGCGCTGGCTATTGGTCCGGTTTTTTGCGGAATTACTCCTAACAAAGCAAAGATAGCCACAGACAATGCCGTTGCAGCCATTGTACGTCATGGGCAGCATAAAGGCTTTATTAAATCGAACGTTTTTCTGCGATTACTTTCCCCCGTTTGGTCGGTCTCTAACTGCGAAAATTGCAATTTATTGATTACTATGGGGGGCGTGAATATTCGATATCTTTCATATATCTTCATATGTCAAAATGTAAACAGCTGTTATTCGTAATTTCGTACAGTTTTAAACTCGTTTACAAATGCTTCTAAATTTCAGCTCCACTCAAACAAATAAAATAATGCAAAAGTGAATATTAAATGCTCGCACACACACACACACACACACACACACACACACACACACACACACACACACACACACACACACACACACACACACACATACATATATATATATATATATATATATACAATACTTCGAAGTAGAGGACGTGCAAAACGAAAACTTCGTTTATTTTTTCCAACTTTTCAGCCGGGGCCCGGCCTTCATCAGGTTTTCCCTGATGAAGGCCGGGCCCCGGCTGAAAAGTTGGAAAAATAAACGAAGTTTTCGTTTTGCACGTCCTCTACTTCGAAGTATTGCATTTGCTGGATCCAAGGACACCTTCTTCTTCATATTCATATATATATATATATATATATATATATATATATATATATATATATATATGTGTGTGTGTGTGTGTGTGTGTGTGTGTCGTACTTCATGTAACTACAACCAAATATTAACAGAAAATGGTCGCCCATAACAGAATGAAACGAACTGCATGTGGTATGCTGTCATATGGCGCTTTGTTAGGTTATCTTTTATATCGCGCTTAATTTGTCAATCAAGAAAGACTAATTACGCGAAACTTGTAATATTCACTTTGGGGCCAAGTGCGTTTCATTATGTTGTAGAGGGCATTCCGAAACAACCGATCCAATCTTTTGTGGCGACGTACATGCTGCGTTGTGATTTTTTCCGGCGTCTGAAGAAATCCCGCGAAATATGAAACAAAACCACATGACTGCGTTCACGCGCCACTAGGGGGGACAGCGGTCATCGAGGCACCCTACGCGCTACCTTGCTGCAACGCCCTGGGCCGTGCTTCGAGTGAAGTAATCCGGCGCGCCGATTTCCAAGATATCGCTTATCAGGAAAGACGGTGCTTCCTTGCCGTGTGCATCCGTAACAAAATGCTGACGCGCTGGGAAGCCGATGCATTGAACCGCGGGCGCTCATTTCGCGGCGACACAGTCCGCGCGCCTATTATATATAATCTATAGATATATTTCTGGTTTGTTATCATTTTTTGGCAGCAACTCTTCCAAAAAAATTGAAGGACACTTTGTACATTCGAAAGTGTGTACGGCGAAAGCTTGAGGCCATTCGACTGACTATGCCATGTCTTTTAAAGATGATAGTCTTTCTTGGGATACCTGAACGCAAAAATTTTGGTCTTTCTGTCTCTCTGTCTGTCGGTAACCCGATTCAGCTACTCGGCCAAAGTGTAACCACTTTCTGAACGCCCAGCCATCTTGAACTGGTGTTGCCGTTCATACTTGTGAACATATTCGATCAAAAAGCAAATACGACGCATACCTGAGGCGCAACATTAATATGTAAGTATCAGGTCGTGTGTTCTTTTATTAGAAAATACACAGATACGTAATTCTAAAGACCATAGTGTCTTTTAGGCTGTGCTGAAAATGCGAAGCTGTGCATGAACTGCGACGCTTTGCACGAAAAAGCGCTTTGCCGACGATGAAGTGCTGCCTCTGGCAGTGGCCCCAAGGAGGTTTTGAGTGGCCCTTGGTTCAGCACAAGCTCATGTTTTCCGATGGCGTCCAAATCTCTAGCCCCGCCGCCTCTATTTTATCAATGCCAGCCAGATGCGGCCAATTCAACGTAGAGTAGGCGCTGTCTGAGGCAAGGCGAAACATAGTAGTACGGCCTGCACAAGACTATCGTCTTTCGACAACATTTGCAGCGAAGCACGCAGATACGCGGCCAATTTTAGATGTGAAGCATCTTATGGCGAAGCTTAATCCGGTGGTGGTGGTGGTGTGCCGCGTGGCCTCACTTACTGCGCATGCGCGAACCCTTTCAAAAAAAATAAATAAATAAAAAACCTCCTCTCCCCCCTCTTTCTCCTCATCCCTCCCCGCGGCAACCACACCCTCACTGCGCATGCGCCTCCCCTCCTCTCTCTCCTCCTACGCTCCCCCCTCTCTCCTCAGGCATCCCTGCCCGCGGCGTCCACACTCCCACTGCGCATGCGCGTCCCCCCCCCCTCCCTCCTCTCCTACGCTCCCCCCCTCTCTCGCCTCGCGACGCCGACGCAGGCAGCGTCTGCTAGCGAGTTTCTTGGTTGAAAAAACCGATTGCTCGCGCTGCACAACCGTTCACTGGCCATCCCGTATATATGGCAATGGATCTTGACCTGCAAGGTGGTGCTGGTGGGAGATTTCTCCTGTGTGTTGTTGAAGAATAAAAAAATTCGCAGCCTGCGCGTTAACTAAAAGCCGACTGCGGGTCTCTGTGTCCAATCGGAGTCTTCTGTCTCTCATTGCCCACTAGCAGCGATTGGCATGTTCCAGTAGGAAACACCGCTCCATCACTGCGTGCTTTGCGCCTCCCCAGTTTTCTCTCCTGCGCAACGCTGCGATAAGCGCCAGCGTCAACGCCGCCGCCAGTGTAAGCGTTAGCGCCCGCTGCTTCACATCTACACATGGTTCCCTTTAGCGGGAGATGGTGTAATTTTTTTCTTTTACACTCTCAGGGGGGATGGCACACAAACGGAATGTGTGCGTGTTTTCTTTTTTAATTTTTTTTACCGCGAATCGCAGCGAGACGCGAGACGAATCTGCCTCCGTTCGCAGGCGTTCGTATTTTCTCGCGCTTTGCGCATCGTGCAAACGCCATCCGCGTTCCAGCGCTTAAATTGACGGACACTTTGTAAATTCCAAAGTGTGTTCCGCGAACGCCTGTGTCCATTGAGACGGGGTCGGTCAGAATGGTACGCGCTGCGCGCGTCTCCCTCCTTGCATGATTGGAAACGCTGGGCACAGCGACGCTACGCAAGCAAAGCGCGAGCGCTGTGCCAAAGCCACCTAGAAAAGTATCAAGGCCTCCGAATCACCTCCTCTAATTGTCAATAAGTCATGACAGTGAGATGAAAGCGGTGGATGAGGGGGGGGGGGGATGGGACGCAGTCAGAACAACGCGCGCCGCGTCTTGAACAAAATATCTTTCTCTATGATTCCAACGCAACAAACGGGCGCCGCGTTGTGAAAAAAAGTTTTCGGCATGACTGCGACGCTACAGCGGCCGCATGTAGAGCCATGGCCGGACTGCAAAGACGCGCGCGTTCCTTTGACGGAAAGCGCGCGTCTTTCCAGACCGGCCGTGGTAGAGCATGCTGCATCATAGAGGCGCTTGCTGTCTGTCGTTTGTGCGTGGTTAGTCATTCCCATGGTCATCCGCTGACGCGCAACGATGCCTGGCTGTTTCTGCGCACCAAACTGCGAGTCAAATTATGACGAAGGACCAAGTGTTCGAGTGCACAGGTTTCCTTCAGTCTGTTCACACCCAACTGTGCACGCAGCGTGGACCAGAGCTGTGGTTCCCCGGAAGGACTTATTGCCAACGAAGTACACAGTGGTAAGCATTCCTTCTCTGTGTTGTTCCTCAGGGTTTTCAGACATATCGATTTCGTTAGCATAGTACCCAAAGTATCCGTTGATGGTCGCACGCTAGATGGGAATTCCGCACTTGTCGGCGCGCTTGTTAATTCTGCGTTTTGGTGGAGCTCATGTTTCTAACATCTTTTTCTTTTATTTCAGCTCTGTGAAAAGCATTTCTTGCCATCGGATTACTTGAATACGACATCTTACACAGACGTCAAGACAGCAAAAGTTGTCCAAGTCACCCTGAAGAACAGTTGTCTGAAGCAAACTGCAGTTCCGAGCTTGTTTCCCAACTGTCCTGCCTACTTATCGCGTCCGCAACCATGCGTTCGAGAAGCACCGGATGTGAAAAGGGCGCGCTTAAAAGCCGCTTCTTTGCACAAAGCAATAATGCTTTCGCAGCAAACGCAAACAGAAGAGGAAATGAAAAATAAGCTCAATAGTCTCGTGGACTTGCTCAACGCCTTGCCAAAATTTAAGCATTCAGACTTCTGGACTGTAATCCACAAGGACTCCAAGGGTTTCTTTTTGGACTTGGCTCTCCATTCTGCTCCAACCATCCGCACTTCGTTGATTGTGTCTACTGACCTACGCATGGAAGTAATTTTTGGTGAAACGGTTGTGACAAATTGTGGTGATGTGCTAGTCCCCGAAAAGATATGCGACTTAAGAGATTTGAAGAGAGTGTTAGAGATCATCGAACAGACTCGCAAGGATATCAGCGCTGCACCTTCTGAGAAAGCCCGTCATCTACTGTGATTGGTGCCGACGTTACTTGAGGAAGTGGCGAACATATTGCATGCGAGTTGCGAGAATGTCATTTAGAGGTGCTGAAATTCTTGAAGAGTCAAGCTGATCTCGTTTTGAATAATGCCGGCCGTTATCCCCCAGATTTATTGGTTTTTTCTAGCCTTTTGTTCACCATTTCCCCTCATGCATACAGATTCTTGAGAAATTCGATGAAGCTTAAGATGCCGCATTCTGATACTATCAGAAGACTGTGTTCATCGTGTGATATCAACCCTGTAAAAGAGCAGCAAGAATCAATGCAAATACGTGCTTTAAGCTGTTTCTTGAAGAAATAAGTTTTTTATAATCTGTCATTAAAGTATACTTTGTGCCATCAATGTGCTGTTTTGCTCTTTCTTAATCACTTCAGTCGGCGACTGAAGTGACTAAGTGCCATACAGTTTGGTTTCAATAGCCTCTGTCAAGAATTCACGTGCACAAGCACAATAAGAGATGTGATGTAACGATACACACAAAAACAATGTTTCTAGTTAATCAATTTAATAAAACGGTAGGAGAATGATGCTTGTTATGATGGTGTTGACTGCGGTGAACCGGCGCGAGGTACTTATTTTTTGCGTTCAATATACGTGTCTTGCGTTGGGACCGAAGCATTGGAGTGCTAGGTTAAACTTGAAGGACAGCGCTAATTTTGCGAAGCCATAAACAGCGACTCGCAAAGGGACTGCCTGCAAGCGCGACGAACGTAGACGCGTCGAAGCCAACGGTCCGGCCCATCTCGCTAGCGTGACGTCACATCGGCGTTCGGAGGCCTTGATATTTTTTCTAGGTGGCTTTGGCTGTGCCAGGGCTCGGACGGAGGGACGGACGGACGGACGGACGGACGTGAGCATGAGACATTAAAGGCTTTCGCCTTAATATTTGTATTGTTCCGTACCATTTATCGCCGTCTGGCCTTGAAGGCTAATCGAAAAAAAAAAAACCTGCTTCCGAGTATCACACATAGTGTGTGCACTTTCGGATTACGCAGCCGGTCGAATGAGCCTAAATTGGGTTTCAAGCAAAACTCACAGGGTCCGTTATGCATTCGCCTACGACGACTCGAAGGCTAAAGCCTTCCTGTTCTTTTTCTTCTGAGTAGATGTATTGATGCTTCCCCTCGCCCCCCCTACGAAAGCTGTCGGCACCTAAGGTGGTTTTGCATGGCTCCCAGGATCGGAGACATTGTAAGCTTTCTGCACCTTTCTTGGTTTTAAGGCGAAAGCCTTTAATCACTGATACTCGCGGCGTCCGACCGTCCCTTCATCCGTGCCCTGGAACGGTGCCAGCTGTAGCCTCTCCCCCTCACACTCTCTCAGCAATCACGTGATTGCACAGCGGCGCATAGCAAACAGTTGCGCCGCCACAACGGCGGCCTCTCCCCCATAGAGTTTCCTAAAATTAACCACAGTGGACTCTGGCGCTGTGATCGTTCACCCACCAAGGGTATGATGGGTAGTACACAAATTTGCCTTGTGTTCGTGCTTGCGGCCTCGAAACGCACTTGAGGCTTTGTTTATTGCTGTCTTTTCGTTTTG
This sequence comes from Rhipicephalus appendiculatus, assembly GCA_030522465.1. Classification (NCBI taxonomy): domain Eukaryota; kingdom Metazoa; phylum Arthropoda; class Arachnida; order Ixodida; family Ixodidae; genus Rhipicephalus; species Rhipicephalus appendiculatus. The sequence goes on from JALIZH010019354.1 coordinate 39,681, forward strand.
TTTCGAATAAAAGAACGGACCGTTGTGAACTTCGTGACCCGATTTGAATCGGTGAGCCTATTAAGGTCAAGGTGGTGAAGCGTAACTGCTAAACCTTTGCTGAACTTCGTCTTGCGGCAAAGCGGATTCAGGCCAAACGGAGACGAAAGTACGAAGATTAGATATATTTGGGTACTATATACCCATCATTCCCATGCTGGCTGAAGCGCCGTGCGTTGCAGCTCCCATAGCACACCGCCAGAGTTCCCTCTAGTGTATTTATAGGTAACTCTATGCTTTCCCCCTTACCCTCTCTCAGCAATCACGTGATGGTACAGCGGCGGCATCCGACCGTCCATCCGTCCGTGCCCCCCTCACACTCTCTCAGAAATCATGTGATGACACAGCGGTACGCGCGGCAACGCTCCTTCGTCAGGCACAGGCTTTCGCCGAACACACTTTGGAATTCACAAAGTGTCCTTCAATATTTTGCACTGCCTCAGCGATCGGGATCAACGATCATGGCGGCACTTCAAAGCGACGATGCCATGGGATGACGCAATCATGTGACGTCACATAACGCGACGTCATGATCACGTCACAAGTTTTGGCATTCTGTGACGTCATCGCTTGATGACGATTTCGTTGAATCAAGCGTGTTGACGCCGAAGACGCGGGACGCCGACGGTCAATTATCGCGTTCGATGAGGCATCTAAGGCTTTCGCCTTAATTGATTAATTAATTGAGATGAAGCATCCTAACATCAGATTCGGAAGGTACCTATAGAGAACTTCGCAGACGAGCCACAAGGCCTGCTCCTACGCCAGGCCAGGCATGGGTGGCGTCGTAAGCGGACATAGCAGGCCAAAGCAAAAAAAAAAAAAAAAAAAAAGCAAAAAAAAAAAAAGGTCAGTTCGCCCAGAATTCAAGTGTGCGTAGGCGGATGCGCTAACTGAGCCGTGGAACCGCATTGACCCGCTGCCAGCTCAGTGCGACGCGACACTTCCGCTTCCGTTCGACAGGAACGGGCGATGTTCACGCGCGCTGAGGTCACCGCGACACGATGTATTCACCGCGTGACAAAACGCCGGCAATCTGTTCGAAGAAGGCTCGCCACCGCGATGCATACTGCTTTGCGGGGCGGCGCGGTCGTGGTTTCCGCTAATGCATTGAAGCCAGCTCATACAGAACAGGAAACCCGCCACAGTGGTCTAGTGGCTATACGGTGCTGGACTGATGTCCCGCAGGTCGCGGGTTTGAATCCCGGCCGCGGCTGCCGCATTTTCGATGGAGGCGAAAATGCTCGAGACTCGTGTACTTAGATTTAGGTGCTCGTTAAAGAACCCAGGGGCAGGGTTGCTGTTGGTGGCTACTTTGCGCTAGATTGGCTACTTTTGGACCTCGTTGGCGACGAAAATTTCCAGTTGGCGCCATGGCTCTTCTTTAAACTTGTGGTTTTACTTATTCAAAATGGTTTTATTTATTCGTCAATAGTAAAGAGTCTGTTGTCGATAATACCGCTTCATTCTATTTGGCTAGAATTTTGGCGATAATATCAAACGACATGGTGGCTTTAGGCTACTTTTGGCGTGAGTTCTGGCGCCTTTTCATGTCCAGCCAGGGGCAACCCTGCCCAGGGGGTCGAAATTCCCGGAGCCATCAAATACGGCGTCCCTCATAATCATATCGTGGTTTCGGGACGTTCAACCCCAACTTATTATTATAATATTGCGCTGCAAGTACCACTCTACAGTGGTACATACATAACATAGATCAAGATATGTGGCACATATCTGCGCTGTGGGGTTTTTGCGCAGACACAGCCTAGCTGTACACACCATCTCTGGGAAATGTGGACGATTCAGTGTACTGTGAGGGCTGCATCCGAAAGCTGCACAAAGGCTGCGCTTGTCGTGCGTCAATATCCGGCCATGCAACACATAAACAGTGACTCGGTCGTGTTTAGCGAAAAAGAGGGCGAGTTAGCGTTCTATGTACACTTCCTTGGAAGTAGCAGCAAGCTGTGCCTATATTTATGAGCCTCGAAAAAAGATAACTATTGAGAGCAATTTCAAGACTACAATGGCCAAGCAGCATCCAGCGTTGCGTCTGCGCACTCTTTTCTTTGGCCGCAGAGGAAAGGAAGGATGATATACACTGTTCCACGCTCAGTATATACCAACTGGCCCGCCAACAATCACCCCCATATTCAGAAACGCTCCCTGACTCGAACGTGCGTCGCCACCGCACAAACGCGTTTCGAACGCGCTGTCTTTAGGCGGTGCCAAGGCAGCACAGACGCGTTTGATAGGCGCTGCCTTGAGGCGGTGGCGAGCCAAGTCAAGGATCGTTTCTGAATACCGCGGTCATGTACACGTTTTTCACATGGAACGCTTCGCCCGTTTACGATGGTTGAACTTATACCATACAGGTGTAAGTTTCCGTGACTGGCTTTATGACGAAAACTTGAACGCCCCGGTAAAAATTATCGAAGGTCCTTGCACCAGTATTTCTCCCAACGTGACTTTTTTTGACAGAAACGACTAACCTTTATTTCAGCATGTGCTTGAGATTTACAATTGCAAATGAGTTCTGCGGGAATCCCGCAAGGTGGCGGAAGGGGCACAAAGGGAAAGTAGACAACCACCCAATTTACAATTACGCACAGAAAATACTTAGGCTTCGAACGGAATTCAGCCAGCACAGCTTTCCTACAGAAGGGATTGGCAAGCGCACCGCGGTTGTGTGTGTGGAGCCCAAGGGCAAGCAAGAACACGAAAAAAATTATTCTTATCTTTTTTTTTTTGAATAAAAAAGAACTCGCAAGGGCTATGCATTTACCTGAGGCCGACTGGAATGTGAAAGCCATTTTATTTTTCTTCTCAGTCGATGTATTGCTTTGTTACGAGTGTTCTTGCTTTGCCATTTGTGTTATTTT
>JALIZH010019355.1:0-35000 GCA_030522465.1 Rhipicephalus appendiculatus
TATAGCCATGCAATTTGGCTCGTGTGAATGTCAGCATGAATTTGATGAATTTGACGTGATTGTCAAAAATGAAAAGTTATTCCTGAGGTAACTCAAGCCGAAATGATTGAGTGGTTGGGCACACGGTGTGTTAGCACACCTTCTGTTAGTTTGCCCAAAAAGCAACTTGCATTCCTTTGTGCCAATTTCAGATGGTTTGCAGTCATGCCTCTGTGACATGCACACTCACCTCACCCATTTCTGTACATACGTCTTTGTCTGCTGTTTCCAATAAAGATTTGTTATAGTTAGCACTGGTGCCCTGTTGCTTTCTCCATTCCTGTCAAAATGTGCGCTATTTTGCTCACCCAGCTGACAAACCTATTGCACCCATTTAGTGAAGAACTCCAAGACAGGAAACAGTATGTAACAGCAAGGGCATGTCATATTGTTCAAACACACAGCGTTGCAACTTGCCTGCAGCCTAGTCTGCACCATAACAGCTCTTGCCAAGAGTTTCTGGGTGTTTTGTCACGTCGTCTGCATACTAAGCAACCAAGCTCAAAGTTGCCATGAACAGAAAAGAAAGCCGGGTCATTCCACGCCAAACATCCCAGCCATTTCGGCGACCATCTCCAATGTATTCGAAAAAAAAATTGTGCTGATTTGCTGCACTGAAAACAGTGAACTGCTGTAATATTTCCCGCAGAGAAAAAAATTTTTGGTCACGTGGGTGCCTTCCGAATTTCGCAGAATGTCGTCTGGGTGTTGCTTGTGAGAAAATTTATTCTAAGAGTTTAATTTCTTGTTTCTACATGAAATTTGGTTTACATATTTAGCAAAAGTGTTTCTGTAAGGTGTGTGAAGCTCAATAATATTCGCGTAATTTTTCTGCTATACACGCCTCCAGGAATTTAGCCAAAATGTTCCATGTTTACATTTTTTTTAATTGCACTATTGTGCCATGTATGAATAACTGAGTAATGTATAATTACTCCACAGAAGGTACATTTTGCGCAAAAAATATTTTCAGACCCCCTCAAGTTTCTAAACATTGCGTGAAAAAATCACGAATTTCAGAAAATCGTAATTTTTGTCCACATTCAGACGTAATTTGCAACCTGTGGTGCTCCAATTAGAAATCAACTTTATACCTCAATCGAAAGCAAATGAATAGTTCTCATATGGCAAGTTTTATCATTGCAATTTTTGTTTTAAGGAAGAAAATAATTTTTTTGAAATTTCCCCATTGACGACACAGGGAACTTCAACCAGGAAGCTGTACGTATCAATGTTTTTAGAACCATTCAGTTTTGCAGCTCCGCTGGCGAGCCGGCATACGCGGGCGGCGCGTGAACTGCGGCGCTGCTGTTCCATTTTGCTTCGCTTGCCATGGCTATACCATGGCCACCGGGATCGGCTACGGCAACGCAGCGTTGCTCCCAATGGCGCGTTGCCGAAGCTCATCGCGGAGGCGACGCACCTGCCGGCGCGCGAGCTAGGACGCGCACTGGTAGGCGCTTGAGACGCGTTGCGCGTTTCTCACGACACGTGAGCTCACGCTTCACTTGAACAGCTAAATAGCGCAACTTCAGGGACAAAAAACAAGACAGTGCGACACACACAAGCGCTGACTCCGAACTGATCGATGCAATGTTCAACACATGTTAGAATATCTTTCTGGGGGATTGAATAATATAGGTCTTTGATGTCCACTGAAAAACTTGACATTTTAGCCCTGTGATTCTGCTGCAAATAAGTGACCACTGCCTCTGAGTTTTTGGTGTGGAACGGGTCATCAAGATTAAACAACTTGAGCTTAGTCTGCAAAAAGCTTGCGACAGACTTCTGCCAACAGTCACTTTCAGATACCATAACCCTTAACGGAAGACCAGGTTTATGCGTTTTTTCAAACGCCCTCCGAGACACATCTGGCTTTGTCCTCGGACGCGAGGTTCGCCACTTGTCTCACAAGAGAAAGGAACTCTGGCGGCGTTGACGTGCTTCGTCGTTACAAGTCGGCAATGCCAACGGTACCTGTCAAGAAGGTAGCTTCATACTTAAAGGATCAAGATATGTGCCTTCTACCCTCCGACAAAGAAGGTGGGTTTACAATGTTTCTGAACTGTATTTTTGAGCAGAAGGCTAAAGAAACAGTGGACTCGGTGTTCCGTCAATGCGAGGATGTATCATTAAGGCAGTGTAAACCGAAAGCAAAGAAGTTGTGCCAGAAACTTCACTTGGATTCTCTCGTGCGGTCTATTGAGAAAAGTGATAAGATGTGCGTCGAAATGTTTTTCTCAGCGAAAAGCGCATAAACCTGGTCTTCCGTTAAGGGTTATTGTATCTGAAAGTGACTGTTGGCAGAAGTCTGTCGCAAGCTTTTTGCAAACCAAGCTCCAAGTTGTTTAATCTTGATGACCCGTTCCACACCAAAAACTCAGAGGCAGTGGTCACTTATTTGCAGCAGAATCACAGGTGTCAGGTTTTTCAGTGGACATCAAAGACCCTATATTATTCGATCCCCCAGAAAGATATTCTAACATGTGTTGAACATAGCATCAATCAGTTCAGAGTCGGCGCTTGTGTGTGTCGCACTCTCTTGTCTTTTTGTCCCTGAAGTTGTGCTATTTAGCTGTTCAAATGAAGTACCAACTAGCCCAAACACGCACCTTATCACGCCTCACGACGCGCGAGGCATGATGCAAGATGGAACTGCAGAGCCGCTAGTTCTTGCGTCGGCCGTCGCATCCATTTCGGAGAGCAAGCGTCTATGGGGAGCTGCGAAACTGACCTGGTTCTAGAAACGTTGGTACGTATGACCAAATGTGAAGCTAGCCGTCAATGGGAAACTTCAAAAATTATTTTCTTTCTTAAAACAAAAATTGGTAATGATAGAACTTGCCACATAAGAATAACTGTTCATTTCCTTTCGATTGAGGTATAAAGCTGATTTTTTTATTGGAGCACCACGTGGTTCAAATTGCATCACAATATGGACAAAAATGACGATTTTCTGAAATTTGTGACTTTTTGCCTAAAAATTGGAAACTTCAGGGGTCTGAAAATATTTTTTGCGCAAAATATACCTTTTGTAGACTAAGTTTTCATGGCTCAGATATTCATACAAGGCGTAATATTGCAATGAAAAATATGCAAACATAGAACATTTTGGCTAAATTCTTGGAGGCGTGTATGGCAGAAAACAAGCACTAATAATATTCAGCTTCAAACACCTTACACAAACGCTTTTTCTTAATATGTGAACCAAATTTGGTGTAAAAACAACAAACGACACTCTTAGAATAAATTTTCTCACAAACAACGCCCAGACAACATTCTGTGAAATTCGGAAGGCACCCACGTGACCAAAATATTTTTTCTCACTGTAATATTCCAGCAATTCAATGTTATCAATGCAGCAAATCAGCATGACTTTTTTCGAATACATTTGAGATGGTCGCCAAAAATGGCTGGGACGTTTGGCGTGGAATGACCCAGCCATGAGCGAGAATAAGTAGGACATGTAAATTATTTTGTTAGTGGTCATTTTGATCTAGTGCTTGGTTTTATACAAGTTATACCTAACTGAACATGACAATGAAACTATCGCTTTGGAAGCTAGACAGCATGTCAGTGTGAGTGTCACAGAATGCAAAATGCTCTTGGGAGGTTGTGTAGCTAGCTTTGCTGCATACTGCAACAGTACTTGGAATAAGTCAGTGCATTGCAAAGCCAAGTCCCCATCAATAAAAACAGGAGCCTCTGCAACATTGATTCCATTGTCAGGCATTGAGTTTCTCGAGCCTGACGAGCAGGGGTGTGCATGGCTTATGAACTCCGAATGGAATGTGTTATGTTTAATAATGTGCTACACAGTATGCTGCAAGAGAAAGTTGGGTAGAATCGACATGCTTGCCTTGAGCTTATGATGCCGTCTATGACACTCTCTCATCGTGCATTTTAAGATAACTTGTGAAAACATCAGTGAAGGTCGATTCGCAACGCTGTCCTTGGCATGTCGTGGGAGCGGAAACCATGTGCACTTAGCAATGGCTCATTGCTTATGTTTTGACTTGCTTATTTCATGTTACATGTGCCTTGTCTTGTGCAGAAAGGTTAAATGTCACAGAATGTGTTTTTTTCTCCTCTTTAACCCTTTTAATTTGGCCCTTTTGATAATAACTAACACTCCTTCTAAGCCAGTCTCTGTTTGAATCTGTTCATGGCCATTGCACGTGGCCAACAGTTAGTGTGCAAAATCGTATTTTCACTTTTACGTTGCTTTCAAGCTTTCAAGATCACCCTTTGCTGGAGCAGTTACTTATGTCTGATCTCAGTATGATAATCAAGCATTTCAGCTGAACTTAATGTCTCCCCTTGGTGTCTCTTTAATGTCACCTGCACAGAAGTCATTTGGATTTTATTTATGTGGACATTACATTTCACTTGTACAGGGGTTTTAGGGCCCTTTCCTTTTATGAGTTTGGGCATGCTACGGATGCATCAAAATTTAAATCCTTCTGCTGTGTGGCTCGTTTGTTTTTACAAGGTAGATGCAAAATTCAATTTTGGCAAAAATTGCTTTCTTTCTTTTGGTTCAAGTGTTTTGATCTTTTTTGTTTCTTCTCTTTTCAGATGAGCCATGGTGCGAAGAGTTTTATTAGTATGGTTTGGAGGAATAAACCTCATCGTTGTGCGTTCAGAGCAGCGGGATGTTCACTATTTACTTGGCAAGAAGTAGTATGTATACTTGCTTCCCACCACACCTATATACTGTTTCACACTTTGTAGGAAGCACAGTGAATGCTACAACCTTTGCAGAAAAATCTGTGTGCCAACTAGTTCATTTTGTTGCTTTACAGTCACCATTGTGCTCAACTTGACACCACACTGTACACAAAAAGCTGTAATAATAGGTGTGTGATGAAGAAGGTTATGGTGCTTTACATGCAGCTACCACAATGGTTATTGACTGATGCCAGCGGAAGCTTCTACCTTGCTGCGAAAAAGTTGTTAGACATCACGCAATGATGGCGATGGAAATTTCCACTGGATGTTAACACAATAGTTGTGAAAACACATGCATGTACACATTGCCCCTGGTGGACTAGAAAGAAAAATAATGGGTGCCAACCAAAAAGGTGTTAAGAATAAAATGACGTCTCGGCTTCCACATGGAAGCCTTGTTCACCCAAAACGTCATTTTATTTTTGACAACCTTTTGGTTGGTGCCCATTATTTTTCTTTCTACATTGCCATTACATCCCGACAAGACGAGATTTCGTCAAATGCTCAAATTAACACATTGCCCCTGTTGAAACGTTTTTATATTTGGTCGGCCAATTCATTTATTAAGCTGAACAGGAATATATCTTTGAATTGCCAGACTCTTTGTAATTGGCATCCAACAGTGTTTTCACCAGTTTCATCCTGATATTTTGTCAGACCCACGACTTCATGAAGCGAAACCACATACAATTTTTGTATGTGGTGCCAGAAAACTTCTGTGAAAATAACAGACCAAATATAACGACACATGTAGCCTCACATACGTTTTAACGGGGGGAAATGTGTACACGCATGTCCTTTCTCATGACTGTTGTGTTAAACATCCAGTGTAAATTTTAGTCACCATCACTGCATAATGCATTTGTCCTCTTTCTAACAACTTCACCGCAAGTAGCAGCTGCCGCTGGCATCAGTACATAACCAAGCGGTAGCTGCGTGTAAAGCACCGTAACTTCCTTCCCCATGCAGCATTGATTATTAGAACTTTTTAGGTACAGTGTAGTGTCAAGGGGTGCACATTTGTCACTGTAAAGCTACAAAATGAACTATTTGGCACATACCATATTCCTCATTACATACAAAATTCTTAGGAGACATTACATACAACATCTTCAAAGAGACATGTAACACAGTGTAAAATAGCACAAAAGCACACGGACACAAGCGAGACAACACAAGCGCTACAATAGCGCCTGTGTCGTCATCGCGCTTGTGTCCGTGTTCTTGCGCTACTTTACAATGCATTACGAACTAGCTCTGATTTCCGTATTACGTAACACATTCCTAAGGTGTCATTACGTATAACATTTCTAGGAGACATTACGTACGCCATTCCAAAGGTGGCGTTACGTACAACATTTCTAGGAGACAATACGTATGACATTCCGACGGAGGCCTTACGTACAACATTTCTAGGAGACAATACGTATGACATTCCTACGGAGGCATTACGTACAACGTTTCTCAAAGGACATTACGCACGACATCCTTAAAGAGACTCCGTTTAAGGAAATTGTTATAATTTGGAAAAGGAAAAGTGATCGGCACCTTTTTACCTTCAGCTTTTTACGTAAACAGGGGTCCAGATTTTTAACAGTGTAAGGGCCTGGCGTGACCATATGGTCACAGGCCATATTTTGTAAACTAAGCGCTCGTTCACGATGAAATTTTCGGTGTGATCTATACAGATGTAGATACAATAAAAAACCACATCTGCTTTCACAAGACTCATAAAAAAAAAGGAACCGGTCCCTAATGGGTTAATAATAAGTGCACAATGCAGAATAATACCTCTCACAGCATTTGGTCGAACGCTTAGGATGAAGAAAAATGCATGTTGTTTTGTTCTTGCTGTCTGTAAGAAGGGCGGTGACAAAGCAAGTGGCGACAGTGTGGGGACAAATATCCAGCAAAAAAAGAAAAGAAAAAAATACTCCGTAGGACAACATTGATTAAATTAGTAGTTATACTTATAGAATCCGTAGTGTTGCAATACAAAGGTACGTTCGCCACTTATTAATTAAATAAGCATAGAATATGATCACGGAACGATATTGAGAGGAAAAATGCATTATGCAAATGCCTGCTTGTTACTCTACAGAGCAGACCCTCTGCATCCGCATTGTCTAACTTGCGATGCATTGATGTTATGTTTAGATGGTATCTGTCGCGTTGCTAGGCCTTTTCACGTGGGCTGATGTTTGCCGACAATATGGAGCTTGGTTTTCATGCTTGGAAAAGGATATATATATATATATATATATATATATATATATATATATATATATATATATATATATATATATATATATATATATATATTGCCACATGTGCTCCTTTCTTTCTATTTTGATGTTACCGCCCCATTACGATGTAACTGCTGCCTTTCGCAAAGCGTGCCCGAATGACGGGGAATTATCTAGATAATCTTAGAACCTGCCGAATAAATTACGTGCACAACGCGGACATCGGAGTTAGTTCTGGAACTTACGCGGCCGCTAGCGATAACGCTGGAATCTTCGACGATACATATATAAAAGCCGGCGCCGCTTCACCGCTCGTCAGTTTTTTCGACGGCCGGCGCTCTGTTCGCCGATATCAGTGTACAGCGTGCGTTGCTTGCTGTAATTTGACCTTCAGTATCCCGGCCACAAGTTCGGCCAAATAAAGAGTTTAATCTTCTACACGCTATTGCCTTCGTCAACGACCCGAGCACGTGACTATATATATTATACATATATATCGACGAAACTGGCATTTCACTCTCCAATAGTGCGCGCTGGACTCTAATTTTGGTGTCCTGTGTATAGATTGCGTAAACAGTTCTGCTCTGATAAGAGAGGTTCAGGATTACTATTTCTGAAATGGTAATTCCTTGCGGCAATCTTTTTTTTTTTTTCAACTTGTTTGCAACCGTAAGCACGTGTGCCAAGTCGATTTGCTGTTCTGTGTAGACAATGAGCGGAAAGTGTGTAGCCCTCTGCACTTAGCTGTCGATTGCCTTTATGGCGATTACAAGTAAGTACAGGTCTGCGCACTTTTCATATATATACCTGAATAATTAAAGGGGAATTGATTATAAGAAATAAGAATGTGGATATTCAGGTGTTCTTATGCAGGTTTGAGTGTCGTGATTGGTTTCATTGAGGCGGAGCCTCAAGGCAGGAAAAGGAGAAGCCATTTTGCCCACAAGAACGAGTGTAACTTTATGCCACAAAGGAAAAAAAACGAGAGAAAAAATAGGAAGACTAAGCTAGAAGCGCGTTTTAGCTACTGTGCCTGGCACTCTACAAACTGAACAACGTTCCGCGGAGTGTTCAAAGAAAGGATGAGTCACCGGCACTTGCGACGCTTGATTCGATGGGGCGGTGAAGTCGTTGCTGGCGCGCGGTCTCGTTGGCGGCGAAGGCGCTCGTGGAGCGGACGAGGAGGCGAGTCGGCGCAGAGTTAGCAGGAGGAGGCGGCCTTCGCGAAGCAGGCTGGCGACCTTCCTGCCCTCGTACCGAGCCTGGAATCTGGCGGCAGGCGCCCGGGCTCGTCCCGTGGCTGGCAACCGGCAGCAGGAGTCCACTCAGCAACCAGACGGCGAAATCTGCTCTCCACGGTGGTTCAGCCCCCCGGACCAGCTGCTCGGACGATGGGAATGCCCCGTCTCCGGTATCGCCCGTTTCCGAAGACGTCTCGAGGCAGACGTTGTCGGGCCCTTTGTGCTCGAGTCCGAAACCCGACGGCACAGACCCTGACACCAGCGTCTCTTCCGAGCTGTCCGAGTCAGACTGACTACATTCTATCTCGTCGTCTTTCTCTTCTTCTCTACCGTTTGCCGTGCCAGCTTCTAATTGGACATAGTCGTTCTTGCCCTCCTCCGCCCACACGTGCTATGCCGCGCGAGCGTCGTTCTCTTCTCAGCGATGCACAAGTCTGCGGCGCGGTGCCGCTGTAGTGTCACACCACCGTGTTGGCATCACGCGCGACGCGACATCACTCCACTGAGCACACCACTGTCGCACTGTCAAATTGATGCTACACTCCCTCATCGCAGGTGTTTAACGCTGCCGTCGCACTATATATATATATATATATATATATATATATATATATATATATATATATATATATATATATATATAACGAAGGGAGGGGGCCGGATGAAGGTCTCGTTTATTCCATCCTTGGCTTCAAGCACAGGCGTTATATTGTGAAGCCAAGGGTGACCTAGGGGACATGGTAGCTGGTATGACGTAAATGTAAAGTAGATCAAGACATGCAAAACAGCTTGCTGTCGGTAGAGACCCAACCGACCACCATCAAAAAACACCTCCGACGGTCTACCGACTGGGCGCTGCCTCAATGTGCGCCTTCGAGAACACTACAATGCGCTAAAGTCGGCCCCGGGTTTACAATTGTCCGCCCATTGCACAAAGTGTGGTGGCGTACCTGAATTTTCGCGCATGTCTGTTTATACGTCCATCGTGACACTAAAACTATGGAGATTGCGGAAGCCAATTTTCATCAAAAAGAATATCGAAAGTCGTGTCAGCTCAGCTTCTATTTCGCTATTAGATAGTAAAATCTCGTTTCTGAACGACACTTGATTATGGTGGAACCTTCACTCTTGTATTTGCCTTTCCCTTTGTGTTTTTCTGGTATATATTATCTTCTGTCAATAAATCTAAGTTTCAGTCTGCGCTTGTTTGCGTCCTCTTTCTGTGTCCCGTTGGTTCGCGCTGCCAATATTTCACTATGAATCTATACCAACTAGCCCGCCTTTCAACCGTTCTCAAATTAGAATGTAAGGCTGGCATCTTGGGGAGCAATACGTAAATAGTAGAAAAATTGAAGGATGCTTTGTAAATTCCAGAGGGTGTTCGGCGAACGCCTGTGTCCACTGAGACGGGGCCAGTCAGAATGGAACGCGATGCGCGCGTATCCCTTCTTGCATGATTGGACACGCTGGGCACAGCGACGCTACGCAAGCAAAGCGCGAGCGCTGTAGAGTCCGACGCGAGGCGCGACCGACGTGACCGGCGTCCGTTGGCGCGCTCCGGCGGCCACCTGGCACCTTGCCAGGGCACGGACGGATGGACGGACGTCCGCATGAAACATTAAAGGCTCTCGCCTTAAAACATGATCTGGCCACATAAACAGCTGTGCTACCAAGCAGTTGGCTAGACCCATACGACGAGAGAGACTCGCTGGCTAAGTGTAGTCGCGTGTACAAGGGTGGCGTTGATGACAAACGGCAGAGCATTTTAGGTAATAGAGCGTAGAATGGATTGCACAGAACCTAACACGCAGCGTCCCTCCATCAAGTGCTGCTCTTACTGGGTGTTCAAGCGTGCGCTGCCACTCGCTTGAACGCGACAAAAGCAGCGAAGCCCTTTTAGCCCGCCCTTTAATGTCACTGTAATCTGGGAAGTACCGTAACCGTCGGCGCACGCAGACAACATTGCGCTCTCGTTCGCAAATTTCATAATCATATACAGTGAACTCTCACTTCAACGAACGTCGGTTTAGCGAATATTTCAGAATAAAGAAATTTTAGAAAATCACCGGCGGTTTTCCTATGCATTCTATGCAAAAATATTTCAGTTAAGCGAATTTATAAATAGTGAATATTTCAGTGGAACGAAATGTATTTGCGGACCCGGGCTTATTTTTGAGATCATTTCAATGAAGTTTTGCGCCGCACTCACGTAGCCGATGTGAGCTGCCCCCAAATCGCCCATCCATCGGCGACGGTGCAACATCGGTTTTGCATGCACCGCCACCGAGGCAAACGACAGGCGAAAACAAGTCACGTGTGCTTCAGTACCTGCGTAAAACTGTCACATTTTGAAGTTGTTTGCAGTGTTCGTCCCGAACCTAAAGAAGAAGAGTGCGACGAAGAAGTTTTAATGGCTGAGGCAGGTTGAAATCCTGTATCTCTATGCGATACTTCGTGTCACAGCAGCAAGCTGTTCCAAAGGTAGTGCAGTGAAATGTATTATGTGGACAGCTTTGTGTCCTCTTGCGCTTTAAGGATGCCAGTCCTAAAGAAAATGACCGAATTCTCGTCAAGTTAAGTAGTATTTCACACATTAGACTTGACATCTGCTGTGCCTAGTGCTGTTCCATATTCTCAGGACTGGGCAAGGATACTTTGAAATTGTATCGCAATACGATACAAGATACTCGGGCAAGAAGTATCGGAGATACAGATACAAAATACTTCCGGAATGAATGTATCCGATACGATACTTCCCAATTGTATCTTAAGATACTTCGATTCATTTGGAAATTTGCTATTATAGATCTGTATAATGACGCTTCAATACCTATGTACAGAAGTGTTGGCTTGAAAATGTCTTAACGGCGACCAACTTTGTTTATTTCAATGAAATATCTGTATGGATCCCAAATGTAATGTTTTTCTTCCTTAATGTATATTAGTGTCATTCCGAAACAAGTTATAGGCATTTGTTTACTTGGCACTTTTGTATTTGATGGGTGCCGCTGCTCTATTTGGCGACCACGCTAGCGGCTAGCGGGTTGCCGTCTAAATGCAAGAACTTCAGTAAGTAGCCTCCGCAAGATAGCACAGATACCGATGCCGAGTCTTACCTTGTCCGTAAGCGTATTACCGTTTTCGTAGTAGCGTATCACTCTACAGGTGTAGAACAGCAACAACGCTGGTAGCAATCTTTTTGTGAAGCATCATGTGAAGACGATAACTACCGAGTCAGTGCGCACAGTTAACTGAGGACATAAAACTGCAGTGATTTTTCATAGTCTACCTATCAACTTGCGTAAAGTGTTCGTTAGCAACACATTCACTTTCGTGCAATCTTTTACCATTTCCTCTCCGAGAGAACTTCTGCCGGCCAGAAGCTTCCCAGATGTATGGTTGTACGTGGCAAAAACGTCGCAATATATCCCTGCTATTCACAGTATTGCAACTTCTAGCCTGCTTAGCTGCTTTTTTTGTAACACAAAAAAAGAGGACTTTACAGGGGACCTAAAAAAATAAAGAGAATACACCTAAGTCAAATAGCAAGGCAGTTCCGAAATAAAAAAATGACTAAGTGAATAAGTATACAGGGTGTTTCACGTTAAGTAGAACCAAATATTAAAAAAAAAAGCAAGCGTTTAACCGTGACTGAATGAAACCAATGGCATATGGTTTAGCGTCATGTGGCGCTCGTTATGGTATTTTTATATTGCGCTCTGTTGGTTGATTAACTATGGTCAATTATGCAACATTTTTATTATTCGCTTTAGGGCAGAGTGCGCTTCATCACATCGTAGAACGCATTTAAAAACGACCAAGGCGATTCTTTTTTGGCGGCTGGAAATTGCATGGTGAATATTTTTTAGCTTTTAAGGAAAACACGCGGAATGTCAAATAAAAGCACGTGACTGCGCTTATACGCTATCGTACTGCAACGCTCTTAAACGCACATTGAACGAAACAACCGGCACGTGCACCGTCAGCCTGTCGCTTGTCAGGGACGATGGTGTTTCCTTGCCTTGTGTGGCGGTCAGAAATGCTGACGCGCTGTGGAGCCGATGCCTAAGCCGCGGCCACACATTTCGCCGCGGTCCGCTTGCCGGTTGTTTTGGTCCAAGCACGTCTGAGAGGGCTGCATCACAATAGCGTACGAGCGCAGTGACGTGGTCATATTTCTCCGGCTTTCTTGAAACGCCGGAAAAATCGCTACGTAGCGTGTGCCTTTCCACAAAAAGTCAGATCTGTCATTTTAGAATGCCCTCTAAAACGCAATGAAACACGCTTGACCCCGAAATAAATAGCAGGAATGTTACATCTCTCATCCTATAGTTAAGAAATTAAGCGCAATATAAAAATACCATAATGAGAGCCACATGGCAGTAAACCTCATCGCCGGTTTTATTCAATTGAGGTTAAGCACTTCTTTGTAAATATTTCGTTTCAGTTACGTGACACTCTTTATAAACACAATACAGGCGGCACCCCTAAAAGCTATGTATCGTCAACTTAGGTGTTAAAGTCAGACAATATAAAACTCAGTGCCCACGGAAAATAGCACTAAAGGGCTCGTGTGGACACTTATGAGAAAACCGTAGTACTTGGTATTATGTTTCTCAAGTTCCCTTCTTAACGTCTTTAAGATTTTAAATGCGAAGCATTTCTTTGCGTACTGCAGACACTTTTGCGTTTCTATCTACGCATCTATCTATCTAGCCGCTTACGTCTGGGGGCTCTCGTGATCGCCTCCTTAACTTTGGGCGGACCAACATTAGTATGGGAGGGTAAGAGGGTTTTACGAATATGCCTGGCTGGTCTTGACCTGAATAGCATAAAAACCCTGTCGTCTACGTCGTCAAACTAATTTCTCGACATTCGTGTGGCTCATACCCGTAAACCACGGGCCGCGGTATGCGGGTATGCGCCACAGGTGATTGACAGTTTATATCTACCCCGGACCGACAAGAACAGACATTGATAATTTAAATTTGAGAGGGTTAAGATAAGCTGACGTCGGCAGCGTTGAACCGACGAATGCAAATAATAAGTATCAGGATCCCAGCAGGAATTGAACCCAAGCATTCTGCGTGGCAATCAAGTATTCTACCACAGAGCCACGCCTAGTCTCGAAACTGCTTGGGAAAAAGACCCTATGCTGCCATAATGTTGGTGAAACGTCAATTGTGGTTGCGGCGCAGGCTATCTAATTTTCTAAACATTGCATATGTACTCTTATAATACGGGCGACACGTCGGTTATCGTTAATTATATATTTAAGCGCCTTCCACTGATGCTGGTCTACGTAGCGCTAGCCAGGGCTACCATCCTCGCAAGCACGAGCGCTACATATCAGTTTAGCGCTTCTGATATTGGTAATACCTATGTGACTTTTGCCATGATTACGCAACTGTAAACAACTGGTTACATAAAATATATGTGACTGCCCAACATATGTCTGTGCGTACAACATTTGTACATATTGTTAGGTGAAAAGACGCAGACGAGAGGCTGTAGCCAAGTGTATTTACAGTAGAGTAGGGCCGAATGAGGGCCGAATGGGCGAATGGGCGGAATGGGCGGAAAGGAAGTCCAAGCCGAGAATGACGTCGTGGGCGCAGTGGGCGAGTACGGTGAAAATAACGACGGTAGAGCGATCGGCGATGTCAAGGCGAGCTGTAGACATGCCCAAGCTGTTCCACCGTCGGCGACACGAACAATTTGCGTCGTGGCGGGCGTTATAACTTTTTTCAGTCGATTGCGAAGATGAGCGCTCATCACAGGTAAGTTGGCCCCCCGTGCCGATGAGAGCACGAACAGGAACGTTGTCGATGTGTACTTCAATGAGGTTCATATTGGTCCGAAGGGTCAGTAGAGGATTTGGCAGCGTAGGGAGCAATGCAGCGGCACCTGCGGGCGCTGCACCATCTAGTTTTCCGGTCGGGAGCGTGCGTGGAAGCTTGGCGAATTGGAACGACGGGGCTGCGGTGAGAGACACTGCCGGCGTAGGGGTGAAGGTGAGCTTGAGTATGGGCGGTTAGGAGCAGGAGCGTCAGCGGCAGAGTAGTCTGTGCGTGCGGTAGCGGAACGGTAAGAGCCAGTGGAGCGGCGGTAGTTAGTGTACGTGTTCTGTGCTGGGGAGTTCGAGCGATTGCGACAATGCCGAGATATGTGTCCAATCCGGTGCAAATGAAACAAATGGGCCTGTCGTCAGCGGTTCGCCATTCAGAGTTGCGGAAACGTGGTTGGAACTGAGGCGCTGAGTGGGGTGTAATCGGAGGATACGGCCTAGAGTCCACATTGTTCATCGAGCAGACAGAGTGGAGGCCCATGTTGGCGATCTCCTGGCGGACAACTGCCTGAATCATCGAAACCGGAGCTGTAGGAGGAGAGCAGCTGCTGGGCTCGCACATAGCCGGATAAGCGGCTTCAATTTCTCGTCGCACAATTCGGGTAACGTTGCTGTCGTTGCTTGTGGAACGGGGCCAGCACAAGACGACGTCGGCGCGGTGTTCGGCAAGCGAGCGAACTGTTGGGTGATGCACTTGCTTTTAGCGAGTTCCAGGCGCTGGCATTCTTTGATCACTGCGTCGACTGTGGACACGTTAGTGAAGACGAGCAGGTTGAAGGCATCATCAGCGATACCCTTGAGAATATGAGCAACCTTGTCCTGTTCAGTCATGTGCGAGTCAACTGCACGGCAGCGAGCCAAGACGTCTTGAATGTATATCACGTACGGCTCTGTTGACGTCTACACGCGAGTCGACAACGCCCTTTTCGCAGCGAGTTGGTGACCATCAGGGTTGCCGAACAATTATCTTATATTCTCTTTGAACGTGTCCCAACTCGTCAGCTCAGTGTCATGCGTCTCATACCAGACACGAGGCGTGCCGTCGAGGTAAAATAGCACATTCGCAAGCATAAGAGTCGGGTACCACCGGTTACCTGTGGTGACGCGCTCGTAAAGGCTGAGCCACTTGTCGACGTCTTGCCCTTCGGCGCCAGAGAAAACACCAGAATCGCGAGGAGCGGTGACGTTAATGTAGGTCGCGTTGGCGGCAGATGTTGGAGCGGGAGTGGTCGACGTACTTTCCAAAGCCTTGTTGGAAGGCTCAAGGTGGCGTCCGCTTCGAAGCTTCGTAACCAAGGGAGGTACCCCGCACCTCCACCAAAATGTTAGGTGAAAAGACGCAGAGGAGAGGCTGTAGCCAAGTGTATTTACAGTAGAGTAGTCGGGAACTTCACCCCTAAGGCAGCGGCACAAAACAGTCTCCAAATCGTCGTCGTCTTCTTCCACGTAGTTGTCTTTTGATGGCTGTCCCTAGCAATATCTTTAGCGCCATTTACTAACGTTTCGCTCAGTAAAAAAAATATTACACCACAGTCACCTTCCCTCCACATGCTTCGCATAACATCGATTCCCATGGTACATGGGATCTGCCAAATTTTTTTGTTATAATTTCCATTGCTATAACGCGATCTTAATTTCGCTGTTTTATTAAACCGTAAGCAGAATATTTGTTCCTGTAAGCACTAGGCACGCTCAGATTATTTTACCTTTGCCCTAACATCGCCTGAACAGTAAACTCCCATGGAATGCAGGTATGTAAATAGTAGCAATGACACAGACAATTAAAAATAAGAATAAATGAGAGAAGGAATAGAGAAGAAGGTTACAAAAGATTTATTACAGTTAACAAATGGGAAAAAAAACTACACAGAACCCTAGGTAACGTTTGGGATGCGAACGGAGGACACTAAAGAGAGCACTTGTGCTATCAATCAAGCTATCATTATAAAAAACTATTTGCATAATTGAGCACTAAGAACAAAGGTACAGTCCGCCAAAATATCGTCTGTTACGTAAATGCTTCTATTCCATATAGCGTCGACACCGGTGGAGCGACGGTTGTTAGAATCTGATTGGCATATACTAAGTCAATCTCATAGTGTGCAAGCAGAGCTTACATCGACGAGATCTCTCAAATCTGTGTGAAAGCAGCGAGATGCAATGCAACCACATTCTTGCATTTTTGAGACTTTGCAACGAAGCACCATGCAAGACAAACTTTGATAACGATACTATAGACGCATCCGAATTTGAGCGAAAGACGCCGCACGCATTGTAGTACGCAGCACATTACCGTGGCTACAAACAAGATTCATGGCACCGACACAGCTAAAAAAGAAAGAAAATATGGAGAAACAAAATGTCGGCTGCACGTAGACGTTCGCGCGCTTGTTTTTGTCGAGATGGCTCGAGCGCCGTCACGTGACTCTGCTCCACCAATAGAAGAGACGCGTATAGACCTTATTTCCTATGCTCACTGGAGCACTCTGGCAAAAAAGGCAGGAATATCATTGTCGTTAGGAGGTTTATTCAGGTGGCATAGTAGCAGCAGTATCACCTTGAGAAGCAGAGTTCAGCTGATGTTTGTTGTTTCGCAGGGTGACGTTTCTATAGCAGTATCTTGTATCTTAAGATACACGATACATTATTGAATGTATCGGAAATACAGATACAGATACTCATTTTGCGAGACGTATCGCGATACAGATACAAGATACCCAAAGAGTATCTAAGATAGTATCTAAGATACATGTATCTTCGATACTGCCCAGCCCTGCATATTCTAATGAATATTCAGTTTAGTGAACTTTCAGTTAAGTGAACTATTTCTTTGGATCCCTTGAACTTCACTCAATAGGGGATATTCGTAAGGCTTATTACTCTGGCAACACTTGGCTGGTCCGCCATATTCGGTTGGGCACCGTCGCGGAATCGTCTGCTAGCGTCCCCATAAGGAGATGCCACGGAGAGGTTGAGCCGCTGTCCATTGCGGAGCTTTCTGA
The DNA here is from genome assembly GCA_030522465.1 of Rhipicephalus appendiculatus. Taxonomy (NCBI): domain Eukaryota; kingdom Metazoa; phylum Arthropoda; class Arachnida; order Ixodida; family Ixodidae; genus Rhipicephalus; species Rhipicephalus appendiculatus. The sequence continues at coordinate 17,108 of JALIZH010019355.1, forward strand.
CGGAAAAAATACGGCTTTTTCTTTCGTCATCCACGCCGAACGGTCAGTAAACCTCACTGTACTGCCACAAATTGACGAGAACGAAATATCGGAGCTCTGCGTGCTTCAAAACTCATCCGGACGACAGCTTCACGAGGCACATTGCTTCTCAAAGCCGAACAGCTGTTCTCTAGTGGCATGTGCTTCCGATCTGAGGTAGGCGTTCAAGAAAAGTGTTCATTGCAGAGGACATGCGGCTCTTAAACTTCTCAGATTACCTTGCGCAGCAATACGTCTCCATTGTATTTCCCACTGCAATTATAATAACACGCGTCAGATATCGAAATCACGTACTTTCTTCGTGACCTGTGCAATGCTGTGCTGCATTCCTCGACTCAATTCTTTAGCCACACGTATCTCTACACCCTTCTCAATAGCGTGTGTCGTAGTTTTTCGAAATAAACGAGGCCTGGACATGTGGATGAGCGGTGCGCCGCAAATCAAACAGAAATACTGATCGCGCGTTTCGACTGCATATAGAGATACCGTCCCCAGTAACACCGTTTTAATGAATACTTGTTGTTTATAATGCCTTGTGGTCGTAATCTATTGTGCGGATTGAGTGTTGTCGTTCTGGTTTTTTTTAACGCTATACGTGTGCGTTGACCTACTTATCTTTTTAAATATCGTGCTCTTTGCTTTCGCATGCCACGGAGGCGTACATTATCGCGCGCCGCGCACTATTCCAAACAGCATACAAGTGCCCGCGATGAGCGTGAAGTACGACGATAGATCTACCGAACAAATAGCTCAATCTATAGTAAGACCAGAGATCATGTACGGCTCCATAACTGAGCGCTCCGTGTTCGCAGCGCATGCGGACCGAAGCAAGAAGAAAAAAATAAAAGTGGAGGGTGTAAAGCGAAGGGCAGAAGCAGCGTGCGAGGCGTGCGGACTATATACATCGGTGCGCAGAAGGTGGGCGCACACTCCCTTGCGAAGATTGCAAAGCGGTGGCTGCGTGAATTTTGCGATCGGGTCTCGTGTGGTGGCACTGATTTACCGCGGACGCGTGCAGCAGCGTTTGTGGCACTGATTATATACGTGTAAACAAGTCCTTGCTATCGTCGATCTGCAACACCGACAAGCTATGTTGATGTGCGATGTCGGCCGTCTGTTTTAAAATGCATATATCATAATATATTGTTCTGTAAGTCTAGCTACGTTGCAGTCGAGCAATTGAATTGCACGGAGTAAGGGAAGAAGTAAGGTTGTAGAGCGCTTTTGCGCGTGCCGGTCACTTCCGAAGGTGCCGATCTTGTTGACGAAACAAGTGCGCGTCGGTATGTTCTTTCCTTTGTTCATGTAACTGATAAATTCGATTGAGATTAGTCCTACCTTGTTTCCGGCATCGCCATGGCTCCCTCGTTGCCTGAACAGCGCACGAAGCATTGGGAAGTCATTGCAGAACGATGAAGCAATCAGAAACTTGAACCGTAACGGCTGCAATATGCGACTGATTTCGTTTTCGTGCCCCGACACTACATGGCGGATCGAGCTTACGGGATCATCGACAGATGGCGCTCTACATTTTGAGTATGCCCTATTAGTAGCGCTGAAGTCTCTCTTCCAAGCAACGGATGTCTGCTTTGAACTTTTGAAGCTGTGAGGAGCTGCATGTAGCTCCGTCTGTTTGGCATGGCACCTCTACACTTTTGGTCATCTCAGTGCCCGTATAAAAAAAACAGCGAGCATTTCACTCATCGAACTTCTGTATTACGGGCATGCAACGAGAAAGAAGCGGTCAGTATGCTCACCTTCATTAACTGCGTCATTCCCCACGGCAGCTGTATAAAAGGGGCTCGTGCACAGCGTCGGTGCAGCCTTGGTGGTCTCCAGCTCAGCTGACTGTTCCCGGCGACGCTTGGTAGGCGGGCGAGCTCTGGACCTTTTTTCACTAGACAAATACGCCGGCAGGCGGTGGAAAATCCTCGGCACATCGTCCGGCAAAAGTTTCGGAACGTCGCGCGGCGACTTCGCAACCACTCCTCTGATTAGCCACTGGTCCACGCGAAAGATGTCGCTCTCGTCGAAGTGCTTTTCGCACACACGCACATGCGGGGAATGTAATGTGAAACCACCAGTTTCTGGTCGCGGTATTGCGCGCTTCCACTTTTCCCGCCGTTCACTGTCTCTAGGCAGCCAGGACATAGACACTTTGCCTGGATGGATGGATGCTATGAGCGTCCCCTTTATAACGGGGCGGTGACATGTATGTCACCAGGCTTGAAAAAAAAAATAAGGAAAGAAAACTTTCTTTTTATGTTGGCCTAATGCCTTATTTACATTGATTAAATCTATGTTATTATACCAAAGAAAAATATAAAGTCACGGTCAAGCTCTCTGCCTCTTAAGGCAGAATGGCCTTATTTTTCCCCATTATTTCTTTTTTGTCCTTTATTTCTACTTTTCAGCCACCAATACTCTTACCGTCTCTTACTTATTTCTATCGCGGAGGTGTTCAGCTTTCCATTGTTGTCCCTAAAACCCAAGGCTTCATGTAGACTCGCGCCCACACGCATACCTGGGTGGATATCGCCACATTCAATCAGTACATGTTCCATCGTTTTCTTAGTTCCCCCACACCATGTACATTGTTCTTCTTCGTTACTGAATCTCGCTTTATAACTACGCGTTCTAAGGCAACCCGACCTTGCTTCAAACAGTAAAGCGCTTCCCCTTGAATTATCATAAAACCTTTCCACCTTATTTCGTTTTTTCCCTTTCGGTAGTCACTGAGAGCCGGCTTCTTTTCCATTGCTGTCATCCAATAAGTCCTCTCCGCCTCTCTAACTTTTCGCTTAATGCTCCTTGTTGCCATATCGCCCACACTGCTAGCGGTATATTTACTGGTGAGCCTCCTAGTTCTTTTTCTCCACTGCGTGTCAACGCTTTTTTGATACAAATACCTGAAAACATTCTCTGCCCACCTATTCTCCTTCATTTTCCTCAGCCTCTCTTAAAATCTCATTTTCCTCTGAGCTTCCCTCACTTCAAAGCCTGTCTATCCCATATCACCCTTTACAACCTCATTTGTCGTCTTCCCGTGAGCGCCCAACGCGAGGCGTCCCACAGTCCTTTGATTTACATCCATTCCTGATTGCACCTCTGACTTCGTGCACACCACCGAGTTCCCAAATGCAATCCCCGGAACCATCACACCTTTCCACAGCCCTCGAAGCACCTCGTACCTATTGTATCCCCATAACGCTCTGTGCTTCATAATTGCAGCATTCCTCTTTCCCTTTACTACCAATGCTTTCTCTTGTACCTCCATATATCTATCCCCCCTCATTTACCCATACTCTGAGGTACTTGTACTCGCTCACCCTCGGTATTTCTTTGCCCTGTATTAAGACCGCATGGTCTTCGTGATCATTGAATACCATCAATCCACATTTTGTTGCACTAAATCCTAGTGCTAGAGCCTCGCCTTCCCGTCCGCATATATCTGCCAGCCGCTGTATATCATCTTGACTGTCCGCAAATAAGACATATCGACAATATGCCAGCCTACAGCGTGGACGCAGCGCCGCCCTGCGGCCTCCGCTTGCAGCGCACAAAGCTCTGCCATGGAGTTACGGCGGAGCTTCATGGCCAGTAAATGTATTGAAGGACTCTGTTACAGACAGAAATCTGAAAATCTGAAAAATTTTACAGTGTACGAGGCACTATCGCGATTTTTATGCGTCGCGTCCATAGAAGCCCATGTTAAAGATGGCAATTCGCCGCAAGCGTCATCTGCCGATCTTCGGCGTAAACAGCATTCTTCCGTGACGCTATCGCGTCGCGCTTGCGCGCTGCCGCGGCCAGGAAGTTTTTCCTCCTGAAGAATGCTTATAATGAAGCCCGTCTTGTTGCTCATATTAGACGCGCTCCAATTGTTAGGCGCGATTCGAAGGGACACCAATCCTAGGAAGAAGTGGGAATGAGCATGCGCAGCTGGCCTTAAAAGCTTAACCCATAATGAAAAGAGCTCAGCTATGTATCAGTGATGCTTCCTTGTCCCTGCGGTACGGTTCTCTTGGGCTTTGATATGCACTGACGTACAAAGAAATAAAAGATGTCATAGTCAGCGCTTGTGTGCGATGTTTCTTTACTTCGGGGGGCACCTTGTGTGTTTGCGTTGTAACTTTAACCTCAGGAATATGTGCCAGTTCTTTTCCTTCCTGTAGTTTGTGACCCGACTTCTAGATGACGTAGGTCTCGTGAAGTTGCTTCTTAGCGTAGAACTTGTAATATGTGCGGTCTGCCGTAGTTCTAAACATTACTTTATACCTGCACGAAAGCGTTACAGCGACGATTGGACAAGAGTTCTATCATTTCTCGTTTTTGATAAACTATTCGATAAGCCCTGCAACTATGTTTTGGCGGATAATGACCCGTCGTTCGTCGCTTGATTTCTACCAGGAATTCCTACATTTACGGGACCAGTATTGGTGCGGTTTTCGGCGAAGCTCGACTGATGGGCGGTGTACCGTTGGCCATATCACGTGAATACTTTTCGTTGTCGCGAGACTCCCCCCTCAGAATGTAACATAAAGGCTTTGAGGGTACATTGACGCATTTGTGTTCATTTGCGTGCGCAGATATCTCGAAAAATATTTTCAATAAATTACGTGCACTAAACAGACACGTAGTGCTTTGACCAGCACGTCCTTTCGTTGTTATTCTCAGAGAGGCTTTTTATGCAAAAATATGCAAGAAAACCACACTAAGAACTTCGAAGAGTTAAGAAGGGCATCTGGACATTGCGATAATTCATTTAAGACAATTCTACTTCTCTCTTCTCATAAACCGCTCACTATGGGCCAATGGCGGGGATTCCGTCGGCGCAGCACCAATGAGATGGCTCTGAAAAGCGAATGGAAATTGAATAGAAATGGAATCCTTGCTTTAACTAGCCTTGCTTATTGGATGACCTTCTACAGGATAAAAATTTTGAAATGTCGATGTTTTCATGCAGAACGCAAGTGGTTTCTTAAGTTAGTAGGTGATCTTGCATAACAAACCGCAGATTTATTACTTTCAACTATATTTACCATATTTTACGTCATCAAAGCTATAACTGTTCATGGCTGATAGGAAAATACCTACATTCATGATTAATCGTAGGTAGGTCTAGTGTTACAATTTTCTCACTGTAACATGCTTTCCTCAATTTCTTTTCTTTATGTTCAGTGGTATCGTCGACAAGCATAAGCTGCAAGCAAAACGAGAAACCTTTCTGCATTGAGAACGGAAATATGGGACCAGACAAGTGCAAATGTGGTGAGAATGTCATTTCATGCTTCGGCCGCACTTTACGATACATTAGATCTTTTACTGTTATGCAGACAGAATTACTTTTTGAATGTTGCAGTTAGGGACGATTTCCTATTACGGCATCTCAAGCGCAGCTCGCTGAATGTGTGAAAGTGAAATACTTTAGAAGACGACTGTTGTACTTCAATGGCCTCGATGTGCAGTGGCTCATGGGTAATTCGATTGAGCGCGTCTTTCTTAACGACGTGACGCAACACTAAAGGAATAATTATTCTAATACAAAAGTGCATGTTTGATGCCGGTGTCCACAAAACAAGATGTGTGTCTCATCGTTGCCTTCTTGTGTCCTGTTTCTTTCCTGTACCATTGTTATCCAAGTATGCCACACGAACAAGCCCGCCATAAAATTTGAATTCGCAAGGAATTGGAGAACATCGATTTCTTCGCTCTGGCATTCTGTGTGACCGCACAGCATTCAACCGCAGAGCTGTGCCAAAGCTTGAAACAAGTTCGGGAAAAAAAGAATTCACAGCATATCTACGAAGTGAATGATGAGCGGGCGAAGGTACTTGTACTCGCTCACCTTGAATCCGCCCGTACATTGGCCACTCGATTATGCAAAGACGTGACACATCGTGACGCGAGCCCTCGCCGCCTCTGGATCAGCTTGCCGACGCTGCCGTGACGGTTGCAGCTTCGCGAGCCCTCAACTCCAGGTCGGCTTGCCGGCGCTGCCTTGCCGCTGCAGCTTCACGAGCCCGCAAATTTGGATCCGCTTGTCTGCGTCACCGGCGCCTACTTCTCTCTCGCACAACTTGAGAGCCCGTGCTGCAGCCGCTTTGCGAGCCCTCCACTCCGCCGCCACCTTGTCTTCTTCGTTGTTCATAGTAGTAGTAGTAGTAGTAGTAGTAGTAGTAGTAGTACTATCGAAGCGCACTGAGTGACCTCCGTCCAAAGGGAGAGGAAATGCGCGGGAGAGTGGAGCGAGCGCCACAGAGCCATCTAGTGGGCGCCAGGCAAATCAAACGAGCGCACAGCTGCGCCTCTAGCGGGAGCGGCGAGTAATAGCGTAGCTACACCGGGGGGAGTGATGTACAAGCCTCGACCTTAAGGAACTTGGCCCCTAAAAGAGAATGTGCGGTCTGGAACGCGCTTATTTTTTATCATCATCAGCGTCATCGTCTTCGTCATGGCGTATAATGGTTACCTTGCATGTGCTCTGCCGTGATGGCAGCGTCATCGTTATCGCACTAGCGTGGCTACACCGAGTGACACCGGCGGAGTGATGGACAAGCCTCGACCTTAAGGGAGCTTCGCTCTTAAAAAAGCGTTATAGAGGCGGCATGTGAAACGAGGATTGACGCTATAACGGAAGGCATACTGCTTGGTAGTATCGCAGAAACGCACCAGACGTTCCACAATTTGAACTGAGGAACGAGTGGGTGGTTTAAAACATCCCACCTATTACGAAGTGGGCTCGGTCATAATTCTAATAATTATCAGCCACAGCATGAACAAAATGTGTCGATAAATAGGTGCGTGGGTTACCTTATAGACGCGTAGTGGATGCTTCGCTACTCCGCAAAATGTTAAATTGTTGCGTAAAAGGCAGTTCGAAGCTGTACTAGCAGTACGCGAACCTATAGTTTGATACAGACCATGTCATGCCCATAGATGCTCCTTCCATCCCGGATCGGATGAAAATGCTCGGCGGAGATGCGCCAGTGGGCGTAAACATGGGTGCATTCTTGTGTATAGCTACCACGCCTGCCCAATAGCAGTACACACTGCGTCATTTGTATTCATTACGTCAAACACAGCCCTCCTACTTCTGTGCAAGGATATCTCACTTTCATGTTATGAACGATCCCTAAGAAAGAGGCAACACATCTTTTTCAACGAAGAAATTTGGGCTAGCTGGTGGATGTAGAACTTGTGCATCTTAGCAGGCGCAGTGGAATAAACACAAAAGAAAGAGACACGTAAACATAGGACCGGCGCTAGACATCGACTAAAAGTTGAAGTCTAGCGCCCTCGAACGGTCCGGATTTGGGGGCCTTCCCAAGCAGTCCTAACCTTCTTTCACTTCACGGCGAACGGGCCAGTGACGACGGAATAGTTGACTCCAGTTTCGACGAGAACGGCGACGTTGTGACCGTCGATGAGAACGTCGAGGTCGCTAGTTCACCATCTTGCGTAGCGGTCGGGTCGTGGCGTCGTATAACGGCTACGTCGATTTGTTCCGCTGCTTCCACGTGGTGTTGTCAGGTCGTCGAGCAGCGAAGCTTAGACGTCAGGGCTCCGTTCGACTTGCGGCGTGTTCATAAGAATTCGTCGTGGCGTCGTCGCCGTCAGCGCAGGATATTCGGTATTTCGTCGTACAGCAACCGCACCTCCATCGGTTGAATCTCTTAGTTTTCCGGTAAGGGCTCGCAGATCGGCACCGAGTAGGGCCTGTGTACTGGCGGTGCTGCGGTGCGATGTAGCGGCCTGGCGATGGCGAACGGAAAGTCCTCGCAGACTACCTCGCGCAGACTACCTCTCGGGAGCGCGAGGTAGCCTGAGTTGTCACATAGACGTTCACCCCATTGCGGACACGTCGTGTTGACGGTGAAACCGCGCAGCCCCATTTATCGGTACTAATAGCGGCGGTAAGTGTGGCCGGGTTCCGGCAGTGGTAACAGAACTTGTGGTGGTCAGGGGGCGCGCCAAACCTCGCTCTTCCTCGGCGTGTACCGCGAGAAGGTGTCTGGGGTGGCGGTGGTAGTGCCTGGCGACGGCACTGCGGTCATGCGGCTACTTGACGTGGTGGCGGAGGGGGAGCGTGACGGCGTGCTGCAGCAGCGTAGCTTATAGCGTGCGGCTGCAGCTGTGCTTGCTGAGGTACACCCACTGACTGCTTGATTTCCTCGCGCACAACTCAGCAATCTATGACACTTTAGGCTGTGGGAAAGATGAAAGGTTCCTCAGCTCCTTTCACACGATAGCTCGGATGGTCCCGTGCAGGTCGTCCTAATACAGGGCTTTAACAGCTGCACTGTCCGGAATCAACGATGATTGCACTGTCGTGTGCGCATTTCAAGCGTCTTCTCGATCGTAGTTGCCTCCGATAGAAATTTATGGACGGTCTTGAGTGGATTTCTCATCATTCCCGCGAAAAGCGTCTGCTTGACCCCTCCCATGAGGAAACCAATTTTCTTCTCGTCAGGCATGTCAACGTTGGCGTGGAGGAAAAGCAACGTCATCTCCTCCGTAAAGATGGTAACACTTCCGTTTTGTAGCTGTACCCGTGTGTCCATAAAGCGGCAGCCCTTTCCTTTCGTACGACGCGGACTTCGTGGTCTACCGCATCAGCGTTTCCCTTTCAAGTCTGTCGCTCTGAAGCTGGGCCGGAGAGATTGAGGGGGCTGAAAAATTGTGCGCGAAAGTGATCGGCTCCCAGGCTACATGCGCACCTATGCGACGCGCCGCTCCTGGGTCTCAGGACTCCCGCATGGACCTCATGTTCTCAATGGAGGAACTAGAAGCGGCACTGCCACGCTGCAGGCGCTCATCACCTCCCGGGCCGGAGGGTGTGACTTGCTCAGCACTCGGAAACCTTGGGAAGAAGGCGCGACACGTGCTGCTAAATGTGTACAACAAGTTTTGGAGCACGGAACTGGTTCCACGGAAATGGAAATGTAGACGCTTGGTTCCACTTCTTAAACCAGGTAAACGAGCGCTAGATTTATCATCGTACCGACCCATTGCTCTAGCCAGCTGCATTGGGAAGGTTATGGAAAGGATGGTGCTGACGCACTTGGAGTGGTACCTGGAACGGTGCAACGTCTACCCAGACGCTATGGCAGGTTTTCGGCGTGGGCGCTGCTTAATGGATAACGTAATTGACCTAGTGACGTTCGTCCAACATCAAAGACGCCTTAAAGGGCCACTCACCTCCCCGCGTTCAAAGACGAGGGAGTTATTTCCTCCTCGCCTTCGCTACCCTTCCTACAGGCGATATATCCTCCTCGCCACTTATTTCTTAAAAGTACGTGAACAATGTCAGCACTAAGCGCTCGAGCCTATCAGGATTTCGCGCTGCTCGGCTACACGCTGTTATCGCAGCTTGCACAGTCGTACACACCGAAAATGAAGTGAAATCAGTTGATCTCGCACGATAGTAATGCGAGAAAAGGAAGAACGGATGGGCGGCTGCATGGCAAAGCAGCGCAGGAGACAATTCACATCTGATATTTCTTGTATATGGTCCAATCGAGAACATGTGTACTATGTACGTCACGGGAATCACTGTCGGCGTCACGAAAGCCAGGACAGAATAATACGCTCGTTTTTTGTATTTTTGAGAGGGTGGTGAGGGGCTCTTTAAACGCCTCACAGGAGCAGTGTTTTTCGATATCAAAGGTATGACAATGTAAAGATGGCGCAGTTATAGACGCGATGACTGAAGTCGGAGTTGACGGCCGTACATTTGAGTGGATATGCAGCTGTTTGACTGGTAGAGTTTTTTTCATGGTCACTGGGGGCGGTGCCACATCTTACCATCACACAGAACGTGTTGTGCCGCAGGGTGATGTGTTAAGCCCGACGCTATTCAATGTAGTGCTCGTTGGCCTTATCAAATGTCTGTCCAATACTGTCCATGTGTCTATATATGCAGACGATATCTGCATCTGGGCATCTGCCGTCACACGCCTAAAGTACGAGGTAGAATACAAAAGGCAGCTACGCTGACCGCGTTGTACTTGAAAAATCAAAGTTTATAACTGTCACCAGAGAAGTGCTGCCTTCTCGCATTTACACACGAGACAATGCGGCAGTACACAATAACAATCAATGGGCATGTAGTTGCCCATGACCGGAAGCAGCGCTTTTTAGGCGTAATTATCGACCGAGACTTATCATGGGCGCCGCACGTTTTGTAGTTAAAGAGGCGGCTGACGACTATAGCGCACCTTCTAAAGTTTCTGGGTGGAAAGTCGTGGGGTACTTCAGTACAGTCAAAGCTGCAGCTCTGCAAGGCCATATTTCTCGGCTTTGTGAGATACAGTCTTTCTGTGATGGGAAATACCAGTAGAACTAATCTGCGTGTACTCCAGGGCTGCAAGCTCAAGCTCTAAGGACGGGCCTCGGTCTTCCGAAATGTGCGTCTACAGCGGCAACAATTGTCATTACCCGGGATCATCATATGACCATGTAAATGGCCACTGATTCCCTCAGGGCGCATATTTGACACCTTGCCCGGGTGTCTTTACACCATCACGCATGTTTAGCCGCAGAAAGGCCGCGTACAACATTAAGTGACATTATTGCTGCCTATAGTACTTCATTGCCCTCAAACTATACGCCTGCAGCAAGGCCTTCCTCGCCTTTATGGTGCCTACATCGTCCTGAAGTGCGCCTTAACAAACTTGGGATTACGAAGAGGACAAGAATGTCATCGGTTGCACTTAAACGGGCCGCACTACTGTATTTACATGAGGTGTACAGTGTTCAGACACATATTTACACTGATGGTTCAGTTATGGCTACAAGCTCAACTGCCGCCGTAATAATTCCAGCAAGAGCTATCATACTATCACAATACAGCACAAAATGTTTCACGCAACCTCAACTACAACTGTTTAACTAGTAGCCCTCCATGGTGCTCTACACTTTGTTATAGACCAGCCACCTAATTTTCTATAATAAAGCAGCCCTCCTAAATGCACCCTCCGCTTTACGTCTTGGCTCCCATGAGCAACTCTGAGCGTAATTCAGGAAAGTCCGCAATGAAGTAATTGAAAAACGGCACAAAGTAATATTCCAGTGGCGACCCAGTCACTGTGGCATTCAGGGAAATGACCAAGCGGACGCAGCTGACCGATCCGCCCACGACGGTGCCAGCGGTGTCGCCATTCCCGTTTTCAAGAACCAACGCCGCAAAATAACTTCGTTTGCTAGCCCGTCGTCTAACGTTGGACTTGTGGCATTCACCGACATTCACAAGTGCACAGCTGCTTATTTTGGACCCTGACCTCCAGCTACACATCTCGCCCAGCCTCTCACGACGTGACAGCACCTTGCTGTCCCGTCTGTGACTTGGAGTGGCGTTCTCAAATGCCCATTGATTTGTGATTAGAATGGCTGACAGCCCATCATGTGAAGTATGCGGGTGCGGCGAAACAGTCGCGCACTTTCTCTGTGAATGCACCCACTTCAACTGCGAAAGAGCAACCCTCTCAGCCACACTAGACCGACTGAACAACCGCCCCTCACAGACAACAAAATCTTGGGGCCCTGGCCTTTCCGGTCTGCAACACGAGCCGCTCTCAGGGCGTTGTTGCAGTTTCTGCAAGCAACCGGACTGAAAGACAAACTGTGACTGTTCGCGGAAAATGTTACTGCGTAGTACTCGGACGGTGCTTCAGTCACTACTTGTTTTTCTCTTTTTGCCTACTGTCACGAAATCTTCTTCTCTTTCTTTCAGCACCACCAAACGACGTGAAATCACAGAATACAGCGTTTTGAAAGCTAGAAGTGCAAAATAGCGACGTCATGCAAACGTCATGAAACACCACCAAACGACGCGAAACCAAATGATACAGTGTTATGTACAGCTAAAAGTGCGAAATTGCAAGGTCATGCAAACGTCATAAAACACCACCAAACCATCTTTCACACCTAGTTAAGTTCGTCAAGCCGAACATTCGCGCCAGTGAGTCAGCGGGCAGTGCGTAGAACACGTGCTCGCTTTGTTGAGTGGGTTCGTCGTAGCCGATTCCGCACCAATGTTCACTTTCTACGACGATTTCGCTGCGTTGCGGCAAAAGAACCATTGGTTTGAGAGACGCACTGCCGTTCCGCCATGTGTGTGCATCGGGAGAGGCCCACGCGTGAACAAAGAGCCTCCCCGGAAGCGCGCGTCGTTTGTGACGTCGGGGAGACGACAGAGACATGGGCCACAGATGGCGCGGCACGGAAGTCAAAGTGCTTATGCATTGTGAGCGACCCTCGGAGGTGATTTGCAGTTTTGCGTGCAATGTTGCCGCGCCGGTGCAGGCGGCATCGTTAACTGAGGATGCCGACAAAGGGAACCCTTCGGCGGCGCGGATATACGACTTAAAAGGACAACAGTGAGGAGAGGTCTCGCTTTGACTTCGCGTGGGGCGAAGGGCAAGTTGTCGGGGTTGGTGACATCCTAACCAGTTGTTGGGTTTACGAGTGATGTCATCGCGCCAGGCCGGCTGCACGGAAACAGAGACAGGTTGTAAAGAAGAGAACCCTGGATCACTGCTGTAGTTGTCGCACGGTGTAACTTCAAAGACGTATCATAGAAGGCGGGCTCCAAAGGGGGCCCGCCTTCTCATTGGCCGAAATAGAGTGAGGGTTTTGAACAATGGTTCCGCCCAATATCGCGACTCTTTATAAACGAGTGTGTATGTGAGGGAAGGGGAGCGCGAGCCGGGGAATCGGCCGCCGCTGGGCAATCATGTATGTTGACCCCATCTGACTTTGACTTTCTTTGCCTTTATAATAAACAGTTTTGTTTTGGAAGTCTGCCTCCCTGGTTGCAAGGTGTCCACAGACGATAAGGAAGAGGAATCCCAAGTAGCGGGAAACGCCGAGCCTCCTACCTGCCTGGGACTGATTGTTAACTCACCCCCTTTTCTCCTTCCCAAGTACAGGGTAGCAAACCGTAGTCTTCCTCTGGCTAACCTCCCTGTCTTTCCTTTATATTTCTCTCTCTCTCTTTCGTAAACGTTGCTAGGAAGCTGATCCGGAAGATGTCCCACGCTTTCATGGCGGACTCCCTGTTCTCGAAGCAGGTCCTGGCGCTGTTTTCCAAAGCGAAGTACACAAAGCGCAACTTGAAGTACACAAAGCGCAACCGGAAGCGTTCAAAAGGTGGCCGCTCTGTCACATCAGACCGAAGAATCCCCGTGTACAAGTAGTGGTCATTTGGAAAGGAAGCCTGGATGAGCCCAACCAGGGCACGCAAATATACAGTTTGTCTGGGGAACACAAGTGTACACCTTATTCTTTGCTTGCGGGGTTCAGTGCCAATGTGTTTATTTTTAAGTTTATAGAGGCCCAAATCATTCTTTTGGCAGCCGCTCTGCCTGCAAAAGAAGAAAGAAACCTGCCACAAAGTCTGTCCTTGATTTTGCTTCATGCGGCAGCGAAAGCAGACATGCAAGCGGCTGTTTTGTTACGCATAAGACTAGAGACCTTAGCATACAAACTTCATTTAACTGGCTGACTGGAAACGTAATTAACAACCATGCTTGAATTCGTCATTTCAACGTTATTTTACAGCGGTAATGTATTTCAGCTTCGACGTACGGTGCGTCTGTGTAGTCAGCAAAAGCCTAAATTTCAGGGTTTCGATAACCATATTGTGCATGATGTAACCAAACAACAAGGTTCGGCTAGTATCTCAAAAGTTTTGTTTTTGTTGGTCGAACTATATTATTTTCATTCCGAAAGAGCTCACTGGGCCTGCTCTGGTCAATTAAAGGGCACTTAAACAACCTCTGAAAATACAAATATCCAGCGCGTTATTCTGTCCTGGAGTTTTCTGTCATTGGCAAATGATTCGTGACAGGGCATAGGCAGAAATTTTGTTCGGGAGGGGGGCATCTCCTTGATCTTAAGTGGGGCCGGGCAGGCAGATGTGGTCGAGTGTCATTTTGTGGTCTGTATGCCATGCCGGAAAACGATTTCGGCGGAAGAGGGGGGGGGGGGGACACGGGCCCGGTGTGCCACCCCTTGGCTACGCCACTGATTCGTGATGCCAGCTGTCGGTTCACGTGACCCCATAGACTATAAACATTGGATTGGTTTATACACGAGGGATATCAGTCGTGAATATTCTCTTACCCTGCTTTTCCATGCAGTCACGCACCCTTTCTGCCTTGTCTCGCATGACTATCGTGCGTGACCAAATGGTTTCACTTCGTTTTGTACGATTTCAACTGCGCAAGTGGAGATAACAGCGTGTAGCCAAAACTCGCGAAATACTGATGCGCTAACACTTAGTGCTGACATTGTTTCCCTTATTATAAAGAAACAAGTGGCGAGGAGGAGTTAGTGCCTTTAGGAAGGGCAGTGAAGGAGAAAAGGAACCACTCTCTCGTTTTTGAACTCGGAGTGGTTTAGGGGCCCTTTAACATGACAGCTCTTAACATACTTCGCTAAAATTGGTTTTTCCTTGTGACTTTTGTAATTCGCGCTAGTCTCTGATCTGCTTCCGAATCAGGCAGCGGGTTGTGATCTTATTACAAGAACTTCAATAAGATGCGTCCGCAACATGGTTCAAATGCCGGTGTGCAGTTTTTTTTTTTTTCTCGTACCGTCAGCGCAGTACCGGATCTCCGGAACGGTTTACAGCAGCAATAACGCCGGTAGCGACATTTTCTGTGACGATCATGTGTACGTAGAGAAGCTAAAACTGCAAGGACTCTTCATATCCTACTTATCTGCAGCTGTAAAAATTTCGTTAGTGACATACCATGAAATTTTTAATAATATACTTTTACGAGTAAACCTGTGCAGCCCAAAAACTTTTCATACAGATAGTATAGCTGCACCAGACGTCGCAGAACTCCCTCACTATTCATACTTTTGCCACTTATAGCCCCGATTTGCTGATAATTAGTAACCGCAAACAATTAGGGAGGCCAAAAACAGGAAAACACATATATCTAAGCAAAATAGAAAGAAGGTTCCATATCAAACATGCACAACGAATAAAGCATAGAAGCAAGATACAGGCGGCACCCCTAATAGTTGTGGCAATTATGCAGGAACTATCGTCAACTCACCTGCTGCGGTAAGACGGTATAAAATCCAGTTCCTATAGAGAATAGCTTAAAACGGCTCGTTCGGATGCTCAAAAGAAAAAAGAGTTATTTGGTATAAAAACGTGTCTCAAATCCCCAACCTTTCTGACATCTTTAAAATAGCTCCTAATAATTTCAATATTGTAATGCTAACACAATTTTGTATTTTTACTAAGGGGTATGCAGAATGTTTGTTGCCGCATGCTCCACAGCCATATTATAATATACTTGTCCTCAACTTCACCTTGACCTAACCGTAGACTAAGTGAAATGTAAATGTGTAAACAGTGTTAGAAATTGTGCAGGCTATTAAAAGAAGAAGAAAGAGCCTATTTGCGGAGTGCTTTACAAAAGACATAGTACAATAACCAGACAGAAAACAAAAACAGTTCAGGAACGTAGGTAACAAGTGGGTTGCGATGGACAGCTAAGAAAACTCTTAGGCTTAGAATCAAGTTATGATTTTAAAAACATTATATAAAAATAGCATCAAGCAAATGATCCGGTAGGATATCTTTCCTTGGGCAAAGTCTTGCTCTATTAAATGTAGTATCGCTATCGATGGTACCGCATTTGTTAGAATCTTATTTGCACATAAGTCAGTCACCTCGCACGTAAGACAAACTTACATGCACGAGATGCTTGGAGTCGCTGATGTGTGAAAGCCACGAGACACATAGAAACCCACCCTATTCTAGCATTCTTCAAGCTTCGTAACGGAGCCCCACACAAGAGAAATGTCGATAACGACACTATAGCTGCATCAGAATTTTCATGACTGACGCCGCGCGAATATGAGTACGGGGCACAGGACAATCGCTTAGAGCTAGTGTCACGGCACTGACAGACAGACAGACACAAAACTTTATTGAGGTCCTGAGGAACACTACCGCTCAAGGCGGTAGAGAAGCGGGCCGCTCCCACGTCGGGACGGGTAGGCCGAGCCTCATCGCCGCGTCGTGGGCCCTCTGGACGGCCCGGAGTTGATGTAAAATTTCTGAGCTCCGTAGCACAGAGCTCCACTCCTCTTCGGTCGTGCGTTGAGAACTCTGTAATGAGGGGCACTGCCAAAGCATGTGGTCTAACGTAGATGCGGAGCCACAATCTGGGCATGTTGGATCAATGCCTTCAATGAACTGGCTGTGGGAATGAAGATTTGGATATGACCTGGTTTGAAGCATGCGGAGGGTAGATGCCTGTGCTCTAGAGAATTTCACATGAGGAAGGGGGAAAACCCTTCTGCCCAGCTGGTAATGTTTAGTCGCCTCGTTGAAAGCTAGGAGAACGTCCCTAAATACCGCTAGGTTGGAGTTTGAAGATCCCCCCAGGCTGCCCAGCACGGTGAGTAAGTTCGCGTGCTCGGGCGTCGGCGATCTCGTTTAGGTTGGCCATGGAGGCCAGATGTGATCCGGAGGTGAACGGGAAACCAAATGATGGTGTGAGGAAGAATATCCCTATGACCTAATATACTAATTATCTCAGCCGATACCGATCCGGACGCAAAAGCTCGGACCACCGCTCGTGAGTCTGTGTAGATGTGTTGCCGGGAATCGTCAAAGATAGCGAGAGCTATAGCTACCTGTTCAGCTTTAGCAGGAGTGGCGTTCCTGATAGACGCGGAGTGGGTAATACAACCTGCGTGATCAACTGCGACGACCGAGAAGTTGGCTTATCGACCGTACTGCGCCGCGTTTACGAAGCATGCAGACTCCGGGTTTGCACCAACGACTTTGAGCAGGACTTCACCTCTGGCCTTCCGCCTACCCGCGTTGTGCTGCGGGCGCACGTTGTGGGGAAACGGAGAGACCATAATGTTGGCCCTTTGCTTCTTAGTAAGTCTGTGCTTACGCTCCTCTTCTAGAGCCGCACTATACCCTAGGATGGCCAGGATGCTTCTGCCCGCGGCCGAGGAGGAGAGCCTGGCCATCTGAGCCGTATGCTGTGCCTGGATGATCTCTTCCAACGTGTTGTGAATACCTAGCTGCATGAGGCGTTCCGTGCTAGCATTCGAAGGGACCCCTAGCACTATTTTGATGCTCTTGCGGATAAGGAGATTAAGCTTAGTCTTTTCATGACTTTGCCAGCAGTGCATGGCAGCAACGTAAGTAATGTGGCTCATTAAGAAAGCGTGGAACAGCCTTAGTAGATTGTCCTCCCTGAGGCCAGCTCTAGAGTTGGAGACCTTGGTGATAAGCCGACAGAAAAAAAATGTCACCACCAGATGCATTATGTAACCAGCGATGAAGAAACGTGTTTATCACGAGCTGAGATCTATCCTTGTTCTCTTGTCGGTTTTGAATCACCACATTTCAGACATGCTTGCTTCGAACTTTCCGGCTGGTGACGTTAACTTCAAGGTTATTAGAAACAGTTAAAGGATTTTATGTGTGGCACTTGCTGCTGCGGCACATATCATCCTTAGCTATACATCTAAATGGTGTCAATACCTGAAAAGAAACTAGTGCAAGCGCAGAGAGCAATGTGCGTATGCTAGCATTGCTTCTTTATTATACTCTCTGCGCAGTCACGGACCAGCTCATTTTGCCACCTCCTGGCCATATGCAGCATCACTGCTAAATAATCGAGGAGAGGAAAGGTCGACTACCCGTATATAGACGTTCGGGCGTTTGTTTTTGTCGACACGGCGCGTACACCATCACGTGAATCTGCTCCACCAATAGAGACGCGCAGAACTCATCGCCTAGCCTCACTGAAGGACTTTGGCGTAAAGACAAAAAAAAAGAAATGTCACTGTCCTCAGCTTT